>JAVDOI010000511.1:0-17500 GCA_032191485.1 Leptoclinus maculatus
CAGACTTCAAAAAGTTTTTCCTGTGTTGGCGAGCGGGGGGGGGGGGGTGCGGGGGGGGGGGTGCGGTCTCCCAGATGCACTCGATAACAAATGGACGCCTGCACTGCTGAAGAGCTTAAGTGCCTTTTGGTGCAGCGGCGGTCAGACGCGGTCAACAAACACCGGTTTGGTTTGTCAATAAAGCAGAGAAGAAGAAGAATGAAGAAGAAGAAGATGAAGACTTTGAAATGCTAAAATGCTTTGTGGCTCTTTGACAAGCTGAGGTTTGACTGCGATCATAGAGCCGAACGTTTGATTCCTGGGTTCAATTCATTCGTGTCGTCTTTATCCAAACTCTTCCACCGTTGGACGTTGAGTGTCAAACATCTGGATCTATAGAGCTGCTTGAATCCATTAATCTTCATCCTCTGGAATAAAAACAGAGTCCTTAAACCGCAACGCAACTCGAGAAGCTCTTGTTTTCTTCCCGCCGACGTGCATTAAAAGCTTCTCTGTGTCGGGTGCTTTAGTGTACTTGGGGCGGAGAAGTACTTGAATAGTGTTTTAATGTACTTGGAGACGGTCTGTGGTCGGATTTAAAGTGTTGAATAAATGCTCAGCAAGCGGTTGTTCCCGTTAATGGGTTAGTGTTTATGGCTTTCACATCGCTGAGGTTTGTGAGTCTGTTGATCCTGCGTAACACAGACAGGCTGAACACTAAAGCACAGGAAGGGTTACCTGAACCCAGTGGTTCTCAAACTGGTTCTGTCACGCCCCACTATGGAGGAAGAACAATGTTCACGCCCCAACAACATTGTAACACAATGGTCCATGTTGAACTTTTATTGAAATAACAACATGTTGTGACTCCTCCATCTGAGCTTTTTCAAATAATAGAATAAAGAAAATTGCAATCACCTTCAAGTAAACCAGATTTCTCCATCAGACAAAAACAAACACAATGTGCATCACTTTGTTAGAACAATGCAAATACAGTTCTATCTGTGCAAAAAATAACTCATATTTGGCAAAGAATAGCTTATTGTGGCTGCAATGAACCTGTTTACACTGAACATCTTCAACATTCAAGATAATAACAATAAAGTGCAACCTGTGAAAAACTAAACAGAAGTAGTTCAGATATGTGTGAGCCACCACGTTCATCAGTGTCAGTGGCTGCAATGAGCTGCTTTCCACTACACATCTTTTTAAACGGGGTTGCAGACTTGATGCGTCCTCTCTCACTTCATGCTCAATGTTGAGCTTAGATCTGTGTTTAGTTTTGAGAGGCAGCAGAAGAGCCGATCTCACAGAGGTAGGATGTGGTGAAGAGAAGCAGAATGCCCACATGTCTGTCCGATGAGTGGATGCTCCCTCTCCTCACCGAGCCACAACTCACTCAGTGAGCTGTAACCCTCAGCCTCCGGGTGGAGTCGG
The DNA here is from genome assembly GCA_032191485.1 of Leptoclinus maculatus. Lineage (NCBI taxonomy): Eukaryota > Metazoa > Chordata > Actinopteri > Perciformes > Stichaeidae > Leptoclinus > Leptoclinus maculatus. Next base: position 1,417 of record JAVDOI010000511.1, read on the forward strand.
ACGGCATCTCGATGTCTCTTCATGTTGCACACTAAGCTACACATGTGAGTCGCTAAGGATCTGGGCCGTCGCGCATACGTAACCTGTTAACGGCGTAACGTAAACATTTACACCAAAGTACAGGCATTTCACCATGTATGTATGAATGACTTAGTTTTATGTCCGTGTACTTTGTACTATATGTGAAGTTCTCAATGAAGCGCCCCACAGTTTGAGGAATACTGCACTAGACTGATTCATTTTAGCGGTTTTGGTGTAACTTTGACGGTAGAATATGAAAGAATGATGTCTTCCTCTGTCATCAAATGCTAACTACCTTGGACCAAATAAAAGATGAAGACCAAAAGTTGCATTATGGGGATTGGGAGCTTTTCGATTGCCTCTCAACGGCTCTCAACATGGCGACGGCTGAGCCGGTGGCTAGAGGCTAATGGTGCAAACAGCGCTAACTTTACTCCTCCACATCTTTATAGCTTTTTGATGCTATGTTAATGCACTGAATATCTTATATTGCACCTTTTACATTTAAGTGCATATTTGTACAAAAACAAGCGCCTAAACAGAAAAATATTACAAGTGCTAAACCAATTAAAGACTGTTAACTGGTCCGTCAGACGCCCATTATTCAGTCGGTTTGAGGTTTGGGTCAGTGGTTGACTGCCCAAAAAACATTCAACAGTCGCTAAATTTGTATTTTGTGTGAATAAAGTGAAAAAAAAGAAATCCCAGACTTAATTTACGACGATTCTGTCCTTTATCTGACTTTCTGGTGTCAAACAAATGAGATGCTGGCATTTTGTGTTTCAGTGTCTTGTGACTTTTTCTTCAGAGACACTATTAAGTTTCTACTGAACACGTCTTAATGGTTTAGTCCCAGTGTTTGTGTTCCCTGCTGTCCTTTTACATTTAGATGTTCATCTTTTTGTCAGGTCCTGCACACCTACACGGGTGTCTTTAGTCGTCTTGGACCTGTGCTAAGTTATGTTATATGATAAAAGTATAAATTCAAATTAGAAATTGCTTTACAACTAACAGGAGGGTCGCGGAGAGCTACCACACACAGTCCTGAGGTCTAATTAGGCAAAATAAGTGGAACTACCTGTGTGGGTGGAACGAGCAGGACGATCCTCCGACTTCAGACTGGAATCTAAAGTTTGTTCTTGTTTTTCTAGACAACTTCTACAAGGTGGAGGGAGCCAAGGATGCCTTAATCTGTGGGAGCAGCGCCGACGCAGGGTGAGTGGAACTTCTTCTGTCTTTATTACTGGAAAAATAAAAAACATGATTCAGAAGCTGGGACAGTGAGGAGGTGGAGCTGTGGATGTTGGAGCTGGACACGCCTCCCAGCTGAGGGTGGAGCTTGTTGTTTGTAGTTTTGTTGAGCGATAGATGCTGAAATGTGTTGCTGTGTTGAGCTGGTTTGAGCTGTGTTGTTGTCAGGAAGTCAAACTCAGAGGACAATCGAAGTTGATTGTGAATAGGACGACGTGGTAGTGGTCTTTTCAACGAATGGCACTTTGGGCTTTGACTTGTTATTGTTGACGAATGATTAAGTTCTGTAATGACGATCAGCAACAGACTTCATAGTTGTTTAGCCTCTTCTTGTAGTTGCTTTGTGTCTCTTTGTATTCATTGTGAGCCTCTTTGTAGTAGTTTGGGTGTCATTGTTGTAGTTTTGAATCTCTTTGTAGTTCTATTGGTTTATGGTTAGGGACAGTGCACATTAATAAGACATTCCTGTAAATGGGCCAGAGTTAGCCAACAGGCTATTTTTTATCTGTAGTTTGTAACTTTGTACATATTTTGAATGTGTTTTTGAGTTTTTTTGTAGTTGCTTTGTCTCGTTGTAGTTGTTTTCAATTTCTTTTGTCTTTTTATTTGTCTTGTGTCTCTTTGTATTCATTTTAAGGGTCTTTGACATTCTGTAGTTGAAGGCGATGGGGTTCAAGAACCCATCCATGACTCCTGTCCACAGCTGTAAGGCACCAAGCTCATGTCTTCTGTATTGTTCCTGAGAGTTTAGATCCCACAGTTACACATAAGGTCTTGCATATGAAAAAAGAAAATGTTGATAAAAGAGATTTATGTCTCCCGGGGGATGATGCCGTATTCCTGGCTAGCAAGATGAATCAGAATATTTGATTTGATTTGAAACCCAGAAACTTTCAGGTTTTGGTGGCTAAAAGTAAAAACAGGTTCTCGGGGTTGGTTTAATTGTGCTGGCAGCCTTCAGACGTATCAGCGTTTATAACATCCCGGTGCTTTGCCTGTTGGGTCTCATTGGGGTCGTTCTGCAGACTAAACCAGCCAGAAACTAAACCTTTCTAACCATCAGGTGAAAACCCTCAACCAGCCCAGAGCTCACTGCAAGCTTTGGTCTGACATCCACCAGATAGATATCTCTCTGCAGCCTCAGGTTTACATTATCTGAGACATGCAAGTGTGAAAAGCTCTCGCTTTATCGTGCAACGTTCAGGCTTCGATTCATACGAGTCTAAAAAGTTTTCTTTGGAGCAGTTATGAAATGTAAACAGAACACAGATGGAAACAGATTGGGCTTCATTTGGTTTCATCTGTCAGACATAAAACCAAATAAACAGCAGAGTGAGTCTTCAGGCCTGTAAATATGTTTTTCCTCTGGAGGCTGAAATAAAGTTATTGTTCTGGCTCAGAGTCACCGAGGGAGAAAAAGAGTTGAAAGAGGAGGAAGATAATTTCAGGTGTGTCTACTAAATGAGCCATAAAGGAGTTTTAGTTTGTTGAAGCCACGACTGCAGGATTTAATGCATTTATTACTGTGTACTGCTGTGTTGCGTGTACTGTGTGTACTGCTGTGTTGCGTGTACTGTGTGTACTGTGTTCTGCCGTGTTGGGTGACATGTCAGAACGGACTAGTATCTGTGCAGACGGCCTACGCTGAGAGCAGCAGGCTGACAGACACTGAATGACACAACCATGACAAACCCCGTGTGAAGAGAGACCGTCGTCCAACTCAAAGCAGCGCTGCCTTTTGGCTAAAAAACAAACTCAAGAGTTAGCCTGAAGCTAGCTGACCGCGCATGTCACATGAAACCTATCGACGTGATGCAAACACATAGCTGGCGGGCTATCGGGAAACTAACTGTGACACGTAGCTACAGGGAGAGTCAGAAGAAGAAGAAGAAGGAGGTTCAGAGGAGGTGAAGCAGAAAGGAGGATGAGGAAGATAAATGAGAGTAGATGGACAGAGGAGTATTAGAGGAGACAGGAGGAAGGGAGGGAAGAGCAGAAGGAGAGGAAGATGGAGCGAGGGCATACTGTAGAGATAATGTGAGGAGAAAAGAACAGGAAAAAAGAGAGATGAAATGAGATGAGGTGAGGGAGGAGACAGATGGAGCAGCCAAAAACAGGAGTGGAATCTCCATGTGGAGAAGGAGAGCACTGATTGGATGGGAGGAGACAAAAGAAAAGAAAGTAGGAAGTTCAGAGAGACAAAAACAAGGAAGTAAAATGAACCAAATTAAGGGAAATGAATGAGAGATGAGATAAAAAAAAGCAGGTAAATATAAAGTAATAAGTGAGGAAAATACGATAACAGATGGTAAGAAGAAATAGAAGCATTTCAGTGTGAAAGAAAGACATCAAAAGGTTGTACACGTTTTTATTTGCGCGCGTATCTGGTTTTTATGGAAAACGATTCTGTCAATCAAAACCACGTTGCCTCCACTGCATTGGCTAGATCCTAAGGCGTGTTTAGAGGTCTCATGGTATGGGATTGACCAACCACAGGCTGAGATATGGCCCCACACACACAAGTAAAAGCGCATGGAGCCGTAAGTCGCCGGCACAGAGAGGCCTTAGAGACGGTTCTAGCTCTCAAAAATGATTTCTAACTGCTGTATGTGATATATTGTGCATGTATAGTGATAAAGGAAGTTAAATATATAGTTATTTAGTATATAAAAGTACAATGGAACAGCTGGAGAAGCTGTTTCCCAAATGACGACCTTTCGTGACCTCTCGTACGTTTATGTCTCTAACTCTGGCCTACTTCACTCTATCAACTCCAATTCTTTTTTGTATGACTACTGCCATGCTTTGCTATGATGCTGGGTGGGTTTTAGGCTTTACTGAGCCTCATTTAATATAGTATTATCAATAATAGTGCTTTTTCACCAATGCGAACCTGACATTTTCAAAGTGGAGCTGTGTTCCATCTTCATTTGCTATTAACTAGTAACATATACACAATATTTACACCTCTCACCAAAGCTCACCCCCTTTAGTGTTATTAATCAATTGAAATTATTCAAATAGACCTTGTAGTTAGAGAGTAAGGCCCCTTTGAGTATGGGTATAGTATTTTCGAGCAGAAGCCTAAAAATAGGGCTAGTTACCAGAAGGTTAATGCAGACGTACTTAGCAGGCTACCTCGATAGCAGTGGCACATCAAAGAATACGCCCAACATGTCAAACTAAAGATCTGATTGGTTGAAGACTATGACAATCAACAATATCGTCCACATTTACTTTAATCTGCAAAGTCTACCTAGAGGACCTCGGGCCTCTCTTACATAGAGACATAGAGGCTGAATCTGATTGGATAAAAGCTCTCCTTAAAACAAGCTGTGCTGGAAGCAGAGCAACAGAGGAAGACAGGAGCTGTGCAATGAGAAAATAAGATAATGGGAAAAATATTATAATACATGTAGTGTATTTGTGAAAAATTATAAATTAGCTATAACTTTGTGATTGTGTTTAGGCCAGCAGAGAAGGCTTAGCTGGCCCTGATGGCCCACCACTGATATACTGTATATGCTGCATATTTCTATAAAATACCTTTATCCTTCGACCCTTCACAACAAACCGCTTGGTGACCGATGTGGATCAACTTGTATGTTTGTCGCGTTGCATCTGAAATTGTGAAAAGATTTCCTCTCATTCAGCAGAGAGACAGAAGTGTTGAGAACGACGGAGTTATCAGCCGGGAGAGAGAGAGAGAGAGAGAGAGAGGAAGATGAGAGAGGAAGATGAGCGAGCAGCGATGACAGTGATGTTGATCACAGTGTTGTTTTGCTTCCTGTGCTGAAGCTGCTCGGCTCACGCATGACTCCGATCCTCCGGCCTGAAGGCGAAGGTCACTGAGCTAACCCACTGTGACACACACACACACTGGCTCACTGCGACTCAAACAACCAGCTGCACAATCACTGGCACTTTATTAGCCAAGGATTTGTTTTTGGAGGAACATTTGGTTTAAGACTAACGTCGTCTCTTGTGGACCTTTTTTTTAAACTGGTCTTTAACATGGATGGTTTACTGAACGGGCCTACAGGGTACAGGCCTTTGGGGCCCCAAGTGTCAGGCCCCCCCCCCCCCCCCCCCCTGTTACAAATGTAACTCAAAGAGACAAGTTACAACCAGAAAGGGACTCAAAATGACCTCAAAGAAACAGAATGACTACAGTGACACACAAATAGACTACAAAGAGACACAAAAACAATGACCACAAAGAGACAAATGGACTACAAATAGACCTAAACTACGACATACATAAAAAGACTCCAAACAAAGAGACACACAAAGAGACACAAAGAGACACACGGTAACTACAAAGAGACACACTGTAACTACAAAGAGACACAAAGTAACTACAAAGAGACACACGGTAACTACAAAGAGACACACTGTAACTACAAAGAGACACAAAGTAACTACAAAGAGACACACTGTAACTACAAAGAGACACACTGTAACTACAAAGAGACACAAAGTAACTACAAAGAGACACACGGTAACTACAAAGAGACACACTGTAACTACAAAGAGACACAAAGTAACTACAAAGAGACACACTGTAACTACAAAGAGACACAAAGTAACTACAAAGAGACACACTGTAACTACAAAGAGACACACTGTAACTACAAAGAGACACAAAGTAACTACAAAGAGACACACGGTAACTACAAAGAGACACACTGTAACTACAAAGAGACACAAAGTAACTACAAAGAGACACACTGTAACTACAAAGAGACACACTGTAACTACAAAGAGACACAAAGTAACTACAAAGAGACACACGGTAACTAAAAAGAGACACACTGTAACTACAAAGAGACACAAAGTAACTACAAAGAGACACACGGTAACTACAAAGAGACACAAAGTAACTACAAAGAGACACACGGTAACTACAAAGAGACACACTGTAACTACAAAGAGACACAAAGTAACTACAAAGAGACACACGGTAACTACAAAGAGACACACTGTAACTACAAAGAGACACAAAGTAACTACAAAGAGACACACGGTAACTACAAAGAGACACAAAGTAACTACAAAGAGACACACGGTAACTACAAAGAGACACAAATGGACTACAAATAGACAAAACAACCACAGAGAGATGCGTAGTGACTACAAAGAGAGACTAAACCACTATACGTCTGTGTGTCTCATGTAGGAGAGGTGGTGGGACCTTTTTAAGTGACATCACGGGGTCTTCGCTGTGCAGTCAAAGCTGCGGATATCGGATGTTATTTAGTCTGACATTGTGCTCCTTACCGAAGGTAAAAGTATGCAGGACGTTTTTACTTGTAGTGGTATTAGTACTTCTACTTCTTCCAACACTGGACACTACAAACCAAAAAAGCTGAGTACTGCAGTTATTTTTGTGTCCTGGTTGAGTTTCCTGCGTCTGCTGGAAGTTGATTTACCGAATCAAAGGCAGAAGATGAAGAGGCTGAGAGCAGCTCCGTGACAGGCAGACCTGTGTGTTATCACTTAATGGTGGCCCAGCGCTCACTACAGGTATTCCTGCATTTCTTTTTGCTGCGTCATGTCTTCGGCGTGTCGGCAGCATCTGTCTGCATTTGGCCGTCTGAGGCTCAGGGGGGCGGGGCTACGGAGCAAACAAACATCTGAGATAAGAAACAAAGACGGATGTTTAAGTGAGGAAGTGGATGCTAAAGGATGATGAGTGCATCTGCAGAGGCTCGTTTGATTCATCAGCTTCTGTTAAGTGCTTGAACCCACAGAGGACCGTTGATCATGTTGTCGTCTCGAGGCCCAAATACAACTCGTCCTAATTCAAAGTCTCCATTTATCTAACGATAAATCGACCATTTAGTTTTTAAATGTGTGGTTCATTTATTAAAATAATGCCCACTTGAAAATGAACTCCGACTTTTGCTCTAACTAGGCTAGCTCTAGCTAGCAAGCCAGATCCTGAGATAATCGGCCAACAGTTTGACCTTTGCAGTCATTTTCTCACCGTAGCATCTTAAACATAACATACTGTATAATTCCTTTCTGAAGAAAAACTGTGGAATTTAAAATCAGTTGTTGCTGAACTGAGTTTGTCCGAAGGTAAAGTTAATCGAAATGTTTACCTGAGGTGGAAACCGCTCCGCTCTGCTCAGGTAGACGTTATACTCCACGACATCTTTACATCGGTAATAGTTGCTGATATATAAATGATCTGAATGTCGAATTTAGCACCTTTTTAAGATGAATGTTTTGGGTGGTTAAAGTTGCATTTGTAGACTTTTGGTTCCTTCAAAATAAATTTGATACATTAAAATGCAAAGAACAAGCACATTAGTGGATCATAATATTAATGTTATAGTCCAGCTGAGCTGATGTTGTTCCAGTCTCAAACTGTGTCCTCCCACTCTTTCAAGCTTTGACTCCCAACCTTTTACCTCCAAAGCTCAAACACTTGTGTTGTGACACTTGAGACCCCCTCGTAGACTCAACAGCTACATTTCGGATAGTCTCCAAAATCACAAGACAATTATTTGTCGCTAAAATGTTTTTTCTTTTTTGAATGATTCAAACTACAAAATGTCTTTTATGAATATTGAGTGCGAGAGTTGAAACGTTATATCACACAAGACCGCCAGAAACCGCAACAGTCCTCCTGTCTGATCGTGGACCTAAACAGACCCCCTTTGGACAGATTTGATCCAGTAGCGTTCGTGAGAACCTGGATTTAAAATAGGACTTTGTGTCTCCTCTTTTGGGGGGGACGGATAGACCCCCCAGTTTGTCACCGTGCACTCGCACACTGGTTTTATCCTTGTGTATCACCTCAAAACCAAGTCTGTAGTTTCCATATCTATCTATTTATTTTCATTTCCTCTGGCTTTCAGTCAGAATGATTCTGTTTCACTTCAGATCTGAAATGAAATAAAAACTGAATGATAGAAAAACCCTGAGCGCTGTAATTCAAACGAGGCAAACCTGCTGAGTGGAAACTCACCGATTGAATGTATTTCAGTCGTTCTTCAGTGAGACGAGCCTTTAATGAGTCTCAAAGTGAGTTTGATGGGAAATGCAATAAGTAACCCCCCCGGTGTTCTGCCGACATGCCTGCGACACGCGGACCACGCGACGAGCATCGCAGCAACGGCACGGAATGACAGTCGGCCTCGTTAAGGATGCTAATTAGCCGTCCGTCGTTAGGGGAGCTGGTCGGCATGCAGGGCATGTGACCCCCCCCATGAGGTCACCGGGTGGAAGTGAGGATCCTGATTCACCAGGATAGAAGTCCGTGAAGTCCCTCTCAGTCCGTTCGACCTGGATTCGCTCCCTTTTTTAACGAGCTTTTAAAAAGTAGCGAATCCTGGTCCCAGTTTGTAGCATTTCATCGTCATTGTTACATTTGTTCCAGTCACAGAATTATTTAAGCCAAATATTTTCCTGAAAAATAAACACAGCACTCAAAAGAATGAAATACATAAAAGCAGCAGACATGCTTTTGAAGACGAGTCCCAAAATTCCTCAAAGACGTTTCTGTTAAAAATGTTCCCTCCAGTATTCAGATTTTAACTGATTTCTCGTCCTCGTCGCCTTTTGGTTAAAAATCGCTGCACATTTTTTAAAGACATTTTAAATCTTCAGGGGTTTGGGGGATGCATTCAAACACCTGGCCCACGTTTTTGTTTAACTTTATTTTCGACTAAATGAGCAGCTTATGTAATCACCAGCATCTTCTATCTGTATTATTGATCCTGGATCTCTTCGGTCTGGTAGCAGCCGGCCCAGACGTCCTTCAGCTCCTCCTTCTCAGACCAGATGGGATATTTTAATACCGGTGTGTTCTGGGTCGCATCCCAGGTGGACGCGACCGGAAGAAAACCTCCACGGGGGAGGAGCCGGGGAGTCCAGGTTCAGGTGGAGCTGGCTGCCTTTTTGAAGGAGCTGCAATCTGCTCCGAGCTCCTCGGCTTGTTTCTCAGCGAAGGGAACGGATTTCGGCTTCTTGTTTGTGTGAGCTCATAGTTTTTGGTCTCTTCTCAAGCGCGATTTAGTTTATTTAGACTATTTGAGAGAAAACATTTATTTTATTACTTTGTCTGTTTGTGTCTGTAGATTTCTCCTAAATTCACCTAAAGTCACCATTACATAACGCCTTATTTGCATATTTAAACATTACATTTCAGAAAACTTGTGATACAAAAAAAGAATCATCTTGATGTGAGTAATGAAGTGGTGAAGTTTCATGCTGATATCTGTTAGTTCATTTTCAAGTTGCTGCTCAACATTTCGTCGTCTATTCTACAGATTAATTAGCAGATTAATAAGACGTGTTGATTAAAACTCATCGCTGAGGAGCTCCATCAAAACAATGTTTTCCCATTAAAGCCGCGGAACGACTCGACACCTTTTTATTCGGCCCACCGTAATGACGATAAAGAAATAACAGGACCGCATTCAGAAAAGGTGGAGGAGCGGCTTTAATCTTCGTTGACCCGGCTTCCTCTCAGAAGGACTCGGCTGTCATCGCAGCAGTTAGAGAGAAATATGGCGACTCTGCCAGAGGGGGTTCGACTTTCCTGGAAATACACACTGTGTCACATGGCTGATATTCATCATTCCATTAGCCTAGCATCCACTGCTGGTGATAGCCATGTCGATGCACTGCCTATTGTGTGTGTGTGTGTGTGTGTGTGTGTGTGTGCACGTCCCATTAAATTAGTTTAGCATTCATGTCGGATGCTTCCAATGAATTTCCAACTCTGTTTGCTCAGTTTCCTCTGCTGCTGGTAGCCACAATGTCAATGCACAACAGTGTGTGTGTGTGAACTTTAAATGTGTGCACGTGCACATTACCCCCCCCCCCCCCCCCCCCCCCCCCCCCCCTTCCTGTTATATATGGTTAAAACATTATGTTAAAAGCTGCACTGATCAATAACTCAACTACCATATTGAAAACATTTTTCAAACTGGGGGTTGATTTTGTCTGAGTGCACATGTGTGTGTGTGTGTGTGTGTGTGTGTGTGTGTGAGAGAGTCAGTGAGAGTGTGTGTGTCCGTTTGTGTGTGTGTTTAGTTTGAGTTATGAGCTCTCCTGGAGGCTTTGAATGTGACATCTGTCCAATGTTCTGCCAAAGACACAAAGGAGGTTTCCACCACCTAAACTCCAGACCACAGGGAGATGTGTGTGTGTGTGTGTGTGTGTGTGTGTGTGTGTGTGTGTGTGTGTGTGTGTGTGTGTGTGTGTGTGTGTGTGTGTGTGTGTGTGTGTGTGTGTGTGTGTGTGTGTGTGTGTGTGTGTGTCGGTAACAGACAGCTCTAAAGCACTTGTGATCCTTTTGTTTCAGCCTTGATGCTGAAACACCAAAGGAAAAAACCTAATTATTTCCTATCATCCCTCTTCATTTCTGCCCAGTAGAAAACTGTTCCGGCTTTAAAAGACACAAAAACCGCAAACACACTCAGATGTGAATATGTTGCATCAGTGATGTGAATTTGTGACAGTTGCAACACTTTTTGACGCTGGCAGAGGATCCTATCCTGTCTGAGATGAACTGTTTTAAAACTTAAAGCTACTGTAAGATATTATATTGAGTTTCCTTTGAGTTAAATGCTCTGAGTGAATTTGAGCTCCTCTGGTAAACAGTGGCTATGTCTGGGGCTTTTATTGTGAAAAGGCAAAAAAACAGAAGGAGTAGATGTCGTCTATGTCGAGGTTGAAAGGACTAATAAAGTTTACGGAGCCTCCGTGTTGTTAACGCTATAGTGTACGTTTTAAATATAAACCTAACTAACTTTTACGATCTTTTCCTAAACCACTTTTTTGACGCGTAATATTCGGGTTCTGAGTGAAAGTATTCATGACAAAAACAACAGTTTGAAAAATATATATTAACATGTAGATGAATCACGTGAAAACGACGCGTTCACAGCTTCGCATTACTGCGACTACTACTAGTACTTCACTGTACTAGTACTTCTACCTAAAGACTCTTCTGTGAAGTGTTAAATCTCTGAGCTTCTTGAAGAACACCTTGTCACGATTATTTGTCGACGGAGAGTTAGAGAAATAAACAGGATGGAATGAAACACTCTGTTGTAGGAGCAGAGGAAGGATGAAATTAAATGTATTGATCCCTGAGGGAGGAATTAGGTCACAGCAGCAGGAACACAGAGGTGTGGGCGGCAGAACAACGACAAGAAAGTACAAAACTCTCGGACGGACTTGAATAATAGACACATTTTTTTTCTTCTGAGAAATGACCCAAAAAGGGACGAGTGACACCTGAGCTGAACAAAAATAAACTTGACTGTATTTGGACCGACCGGCTGGAGGAAAAACAACAACGGAGTCGACACTCTGACCTTCTCTTCCTGCCTACGTCCAACTCCCTCAGACAGGATAATGTCCACCATCTTGATCATGACCCCCCCAGTATGTCATCTGAGCTGACGGGCCGAACCCTCCCACCACACACACACACACACACACACATAATCATGGGTAACTAGAGGACAGATCAGAGAAGACAGAAAGAGGGAGCAGCTCAGTTAACTGAGGAAGAAGAAATCTGATTTTTGAACCATTACTTGATTTAATTCAGACAAACATTCCAACAAATATTGTTCTGTCAGCCAGGAGACAATTTGTTCCTCGTGGGAAACGACAATGTCAATGTTGATGTTTTTGTCATGTAATTGCATACTTCGGTAACTTCTGTACTTATTTTAACTAAAACAATGATATTTTCTTAAACTTCACGATCTTTTCCTGAACCTAACTAAGTATTATACGATCTTTTCTAAACCTAACTAAGTAATTCACGATCTTTTCCTAAACCTTCCTAACTATTTTACGATCTTTTCCTGAACCTAACTAAGTATTTTACGATCTTTTCTAAACCTAACTAAGTATTTCACGATCTTTTCCTAAACCTTCCTAACTATTTTACGATCTTTCCTAAACCTAACTAAGTATTTTACCATCTTTTCTAAACCTAACTAACTATTTTACGATCTTTTCTAAACCTAACTAAGTATTTTACCATCTTTTCTAAACCTAACTAAGTATTTTACGATCTTTTCTAAACCTAACTAACTATTTTACGATCTTTTCTAAACCTAACTAAGTATTTTACAATCTTTTCTAAACCTAACTAAGTATTTTACGATCTTTTCTAAACCTAACTAAGTATTTTACGATCTTTTCTAAACCTAACCAAGTATTTTACGATCTTTTCTAAACCTAACCAAGTATTTTACGATCTTTTCCTAAACCTTCCTAACTATTTTACGATCTTTTCTAAACCTTCCTAACTATTTTACGATCTTTTCTAAACCTAACTAAGTATTTTACGATCTTTTCTAAACCTAACTAAGTATTTTACGATCGTTTCTAAACCTAACTAAGTATTTTACAATCTTTTCTAAACCTAACTAAGTATTTTACGATCTTTTCTAAACCTAACTAAGTATTTTACAATCTTTTCTAAACCTAACTAAGTATTTTACGATCTTTTCTAAACCTAACTAAGTATTTTACAATCTTTTCTAAACCTAACTAAGTATTTCACCATCTTTTCCTGAACCTAACTAAGTAAAAGAAACTATTTTATTCACAAGCATTAAGTGAGCAAAACAGCCAACCTCCCAAATGTCCCTCGTGGGCTTCCATGCCAACCAGAGCCCCTCGCTGTGAGTGTGTGTTCAGGTGTAAGTAAACAGTCCGGCTGCAGTAAATTATGGAGTCTGCATGAAAGATTAAACGCGACAGAGTCCACCCCAGAGACCTCACAGGAAGTGGTCTCAGAGAAATGAATATTTATTGACAAGTGGTTCACACTGTTCACACTGTTGACACGTGGGAGCAGACGGTCGCTGATCAATATTGTCTCACGCTTGGCCGAGAGATTCGACTGCCGAGGAGAGACTCGGACGAATGGACGGAGTGAAAGAAAGAAATACAGAACATTTAAGAGGATGGGATACCTGTTCACCAGAGGAAATACTGCCTCATTATGTTCCCCATACCTCTCACCCTGGGTGTCTCCGGGAAAAGTAGAGGGTCCAGACACTCGGCAGAAGTTTGGTTCTAGACCACAGACTGTTTTTAAAGAAGTGGACGTAGTCGTCGTAACGTCATCCATTGGTTTGTGGACTGATGTTTTGAAGCATCGAGTTCAGCATTTTGGGCGTTTCCATCTTCATTTTTTGCTCATCACCATTTGGGTTTTAGACCTTTGCCCTCTTGTTTTTTGGTTGTCACCATCTTGATCTTTTGCAACCAGAAGTGACAGGAGAGGGTGGAGCTAAGAAGGAACGCTGAAGAAGACATTTTGAGACCGGAGTAGAGACCTGTCAATCACCGTGTAGCCCCGCCCTAAAGCATACTCTGCTTTATGGTCTGTTTGACTCTAAATGGACCATAATTTACTAAATGATCATCATGCCATAAACTCATGTTTACAATCTTTACTGAGGTAATAAATCAAGTGAAAAGTATTTATTGTTTTCTGCAACTTTTTTGTAACAAAAAGGAGCTACTAGTATGTTTGACTCTGCCAGATAGATTATAATGTGTTTGACAAAAACACTTCCATTTAGTCGTTTTATAATTCATCACATGATGTCTTTGGAGCTAAAGAGAACTGCTTTTACAAGAGTAAACGCTGTTGGTTGGTGAGTGCCACTTAAATTCAGCTTTTTGTGTTCGGTAATGTGAATACATGGAAAACAACTATAACAAGGGAAAAAAGAAAGAAATAAGGAAAGAATAACAGAAAAGTTAAAACAATCACATGTGAGATGGAAGGACAAAGAGAAGAAGAGCAGAGTGGAGTGAGCTCACATTATCTCTGAAGTTTTCTCTGAAGTAAGAATATTGATCGGCAGTCGGACAGACGGACGGATCCAGAGATGATCTCAAACCCACGGTGGTCTCCTCCGTCCCGCCGAGACGCCGTCCCCGACGCCCCCTCAGGCTCTATTTCTGTAGCGTCACATTATCCTCCCGCTATAAACCATTTGGACGCAGCTTGGCGAGACGAACATGACTTCGCACTCTGCGCTATTCTTGAGGAATGCAAACAGGTCTCCGACGAGGCTTCCTCACATACCGACACACATAGCTAAGTAATGAGCCACTCGAGAACTCCTTTCACAGGGATTTTACAACAGCCGAGAGCAGTTGTTCTCTTTTAAAATGCATGTAGAGCAGCGAGGCTCTCCGCTGAAACCAGTGCTGAGGGAGTAAACAGAACCACAGGATGTTCAACCCAGGGCCTGATATTCAGGATATTGTAGGCCTTTTGACAATTATTATAAACAATCAAAATAAATAATTGATCATTTATATCATAACTTGCAAAACATACAATTAGAATGCTATCCTCAAAGCCACAAGACTCCATTGACAAAAAACAGTAATTCCACCTCACTGATTATTGTAAAAATAATCTTTGTTAGTCTTTGCAGTGTTCCAACAATCACCAACTCTAGTTGCTTCAGAAGCTTGTCATTAATAGTTTTAATGACGTATTACAAGCTGCTTAGATCTATTTTATTGTGCTCTGATAACATCCCCTTCAAACAACTGGATTTATCTCCGTTATTTAGCCCAGCAGGACTGTGCTGCCCACCGGCTGCTAACAGCTAACAGCTAACGTTAACTAGCTTTCTTCCTTCCAATTTCAACATGGATTTGTTGTGGCGTTATCATGGATTTGGCGACTAGAGAGCATTAATGCCTGTGTCCCGATGGCATAATGTTTACTGAATATCTGCCGATAACGATGCCATAATTTTTTGCAGTAGAAACAAAATGATAAAGTACCATTGAAGGCCTTCCTGTGGAGAAAATGTGATAAAGTACCCTCTGTTGTGTCCTTCCATTGGAAACAATATGATAAAGTTCCCTTTAGGATGCCCTCCCAGTGGAGAAAACATGATAAAGTGCACTTTAGCGTCAATAAACAGCATTCAGACAATTTAATATAACAAATGTAGTGCAATGCAAAGCTAAAGCTACTCATGAAATTCTTTGCATTTAAACAGAAAACTCTACATTGGAAACAACACAACCGAGAGTCTGAAAAAACAGATTGGAGCCTAGAAAGCCTCTTAGCTGCTGATGTATGAGTTAGAAAAGGTTTTGTTGAGGATAAAGAGATCTAAGGCAGTCCAGAGAAGGTTAAGTAGCCTTTATTCCCTTTGGCTTTTCATTTAAAAAAGTTAAATTGTGCCTGACACATCCCCCCCCCCCCCCCCCCCCGGACTAAAGAATCTCTCCTCAGCAACATTTAGACTTGGCCTTTTCCTTAATGACATGTAGACCACTGAAAGCAGTATAATACTAAACACTGACTTTCACACAATGAACGCAGAGACTCAACCGAGACAAAGAGCTGTTCAATCTGAACAAATGCCCGTTCTTCATTTACTTGAACTTTTCCAATGAAATGTTCCTGCACAACATTCATCACTTCACTGTGGACGGGTTTATATTTTGGGAAACCCTACCCTGTAGGGCCGAGAAGTGAAATGCTGCCTTCATCAAATCTTAAATATTCCTGTATGACATGAAATATTAGTGACTGAATAAGCAACCAAACAAAAACATACATAAGTGTTTTTTAATGTTTGTACAGTTGGTAGTTTGTGGTAGTTTGCGGCGCAATTTCGTGTCTACTCGCATCCATCTGTGTCTTTGCATTGATTTTGTACGTAATCTCCTACCGCAAACACCTGCATTCTCTCTAGTGTCCACCAGGGGGCGACTCCTCTGGTTCTATAGAAGTCTATGAGAAAATGACTCTACTTCTCTCTTGATTTATTACCTC
>JAVDOI010000512.1:2500-7500 GCA_032191485.1 Leptoclinus maculatus
CCGTTGCATTGTGTGTTTCTGCAAGCGTGATACGAGGCTGATATCAAAATTATTTATGAAACATTTTTGGTTTAGAAACGTGGATTTTCAACGTGTCTCTTGGTTTGCAGAAACGTACAATGCAAAAAATTGTTCTGCCGACTAGGTATAAATAAATAAGTTCATGCAGCTTCAAAATCTGTTGATTTTCAAGATAAAAAGACTCATTTATTGTTTTAAAACAACACATGATCACCTGAGAAATACTTCCTGTGGTTGTGAGAACTATGGTTCTTTCCTGTCAGAACCAAAGAAGTTTGTCGTTGTTTATGTTTGCCTGTATATATTGAATTGTACGGAGTGAGGACAGGTGTGACTTCTCTTTTATTGATGATTCTCCCTCAAACAACTGATGAACATGACAGAGGTTCAAATGTCTTGAACTGTGATTGGATTGTGTCCATGTGTTTTTAAAGAGCCACCTCTCAACAGCAGTTATTGATTTGTAAACTGCTGTTATTGGTTACAAGTGGGATGTGAATATTGATCTCACGCTGCTGTTTTCTTTTTTTTTGGCAGACTCCCGAGCGGACCGCGCTGACAGACGGAAGCTCTTCAGACACTACACTGTGGGCTCCTACGACAGCTTCGATGCCTCCAGGTAGGACCTCACCCAAATGTTTCAAATCACATATGTGTACGTGGTAAAGAAATCAAGACCATCTTTAAAGCTTTTCATCGATTAAGGATGATTGTATTGATTTCAGGAGGCTGTTTACGATCTTAATAAGTCTGCATACTAATCTTTAAATTGAGCTGTTTATAACCGTCGGTCAGCTTTTGATGGAAACCTTTCTTCTGTTCTCGAGGGAAAACAAGAAAAGAAAGCCGACTTTCAGCTAAGTGAAAAGTCCTGTCTAATGGTTCCTGATGTTGAATCTAGTTATTCTGCTCAACTCTTCTCTTCTGTCACATCCGCTTCAACGCAAGCTTCATGAGAAACAAAGATGGACGTGTGTGTGTGTGTGTGTGTGTGTGTGTGTGTGTGTGTGTGTGTGTGTGTGTGTGTGTGTGTGTGTGTGTGTGTGTGTGTGGGACAGAGGTCCCTTTATTCTCCAGCATCGTGAACAGATCGTAGTCAGAAGAGTCAGAACGTCCTTCAGGAACATGAATGAGCTCTGGGTTGTGTTTGACCTGCAGGTCGTACGTCCAGCATCATCAGGCATGCAGCTCTCTGCAGAGCAGCGAGTGCAGCTCTGGAACTAACTACATTTAAGTACTAAGCGCTGTATTTAAGTACAATTTTAAAGTGCTTCACTTGAATTTCTCCTTTTTTTGCTGTTACCTTCTTCTCCAATCAACGTATCCTCATACAACAGTTTGTATGATATCTTAAGTTTCTCCTCATTTTTCAAACGTTTTCCTACAAAAGTCCAGCAGCACGCTCGTTACACGCATAAGGTCTTTTCAAAATAAACTTCCGTCTTCACAGGAAACCAACGCTACTCAGTTATGTTAAGCAAAAAAACTACTTAGTTAGGTTTAGACAACTAAACTACTTAGTTAGGTTTAGACAACTAAACTACTTAGTTAGGTTTAGACAACTAAACTACTTAGTTAGGTTCAGACAACTAAACTACTTAGTTAGGTTGAGACAACTAAACTACTTAGTTAGGTTTAGACAACTAAACTACTTAGTTAGGTTGAGACAACTAAACTACTTAGTTAGGTTTAGACAACTAAACTACTTAGTTAGGTTTAGACAACTAAACTACTTAGTTAGGTTTAGACAACTAAACTACTTAGTTAGGTTCAGACAACTAAACTACTTAGTTAGGTTTAGACAACTAAACTACTTAGTTAGGTTTAGACAACTAAACTACTTAGTTAGGTTTAGACAACTAAACTACTTAGTTAGGTTTAGACAACTAAACTACTTAGTTAGGTTTAGTCAACTAAACTACTTAGTTAGGTTTAGACAACTAAACTACTTAGTTAGGTTTAGTCAACTAAACTACTTAGTTAGGTTTAGTCAACTAAACTACTTAGTTAGGTTTAGACAACAAAACTACTTAGTTAGGTTTAGACAACAAAACTACTTAGTTAGGTTTAGTCAACTAAACTACTTAGTTAGGTTGAGACAACTAAACTACTTAGTTAGGTTTAGACAACTAAACTACTTAGTTAGGTTTAGTCAACTAAACTACTTAGTTAGGTTTAGACAACTAAACTACTTAGTTAGGTTTAGTCAACTAAACTACTTAGTTAGGTTTAGACAACTAAACTACTTAGTTAGGTTTAGACAACTAAACTACTTAGTTAGATTTAGACAACAAAACTACTTAGTTAGGTTCAGACAACTAAACTACTTAGTTAGGTTTAGGAAAAACTCGTCGTTTGGGTTAAAAGAACTACATTACGCATGTTACGTGATGAATAAAACAACGATGACTACTCGTTTCACACGGGGAACGAACAGAGGTCTCTTAGCTGAAAGATCGCTGTTTGTTGGACTTGTTGGATTTTCTTTTTACACATAATATAAATGATAAATATGATGCACTGTTATAGATTAAAATACCTTTAAAATATTCCAAATCAAGCAGCTGCAACTTTAAATATGTTAACAAATGAATAAGAAATAACCCATGATTTATTTATGTTATTGTTTAGCAGGGACAATACACAATACATATATGGAACCAGATATAGCAACAACCTAATCTTCATCTGTAGTCCCTGATTGTAATGATATAACAGTTGGTATGATGATCATGTTAACCTTTGATTCGTACATTTAGGATGGCTTTGCCTCCTTTAACCAAAAAGTTGGCAGTTTGAGCGAGAAATGTAACATCCAGTTACTTCTAATGCTCAGGATGGTTCAAAAGCAGAGGTCAAATCACATGTATATGACCGTTGAATTTTAAGTTTACATTGTGATAATAATGTATAGTGATACTTTTAGTCAAGTAAAATGTTAAATGCAGGACTTTTTTAATACTGTGGTAGTACTAATACTAGTACTTCCTGTCTCCTCTTGCATCTGGAAATAAAATGAACCTGTTTTGCGTCCGAGGAGCTGCTTTAAGTCCTTGTCAGTGTCCTCTTCATGATTCTAAGCTGACATGTTGACAGTTTTTCATCAGCTGATGGTATTACATCTGAAGTCTGGTGAGTGAACCCCAGAACGCTGCACATTATTTAAACCACTTTCGGATCAAAAATAAGCATGTATGTAAATATATATCTAATTCTACCAAACTGTGTAGGAAAGATTTACAGTAACTACTGGAAGGGACGCAGTGGCCATTTTGTATCAGTTTTAAATGACTTCTCTATTCTTTGTACACTGCAGAACAAAACCTCAGTGGTATATAACACGTAGAAATGTGTGTGGTGGTGAGGCTACAAGGACAGCGTGACATTTCCCTCATTAGTCTGCTGGATGTCTTCCGGCGGGACCCTGAACTTGCTGGAAGGTGTCTTTCCAGGAAGAGTCCAATGTGGGTCAAGGTGAAGCCCCGAGGCAGGTGGGCCGAATGTAGACTAAAGACCCGTGTGACTTTAAAGATCCAGGGGAAGTGCATGTTTGACCCGAATATAGACTGAGCTATGGCCATTTAAATGTTCCCCTCATGGAACAAACACATATTCAAAGTCTTTTTTTGGAAGGCTGACTTTACAGAGGCACTCACTTCAAGTCCTTCCTTTGCTCTTTAAAGATTCATAATTGTTTTTCTTTAACTGGCAGAGGGTTAAATGTTGCATGAGGCAGGAACCTTCCTGGTCTGCTGTGTTTATGGGCAAAAAGAAGCTGTTCTTCTCCACAATGCAAGAACATGTTGTATGTTAGGTTTAGACAACTAAACCGACAGTTAGGTTTAGACAACTAAACCGACAGTTAGGTTTAGACAACTAAACCGACAGTTAGGTTTAGACAACTAAACCGACAGTTAGGTTTAGACAACTAAACCGACAGTTAGGTTTAGACAACAAAACCGACAGTTAGGTTTAGACAACAAAACCGACAGTTAGGTTTAGACAACTAAACCGACAGTTAGGTTTAGGCAACTAAACCGACAGTTAGGTTTAGACAACTAAACCGACAGTTAGGTTTAGACAACTAAACCGACAGTTAGGTTTAGGCAACTAAACCGACAGTTAGGTTTAGACAACTAAACCGACAGTTAGGTTTAGACAACTAAACCGACAGTTAGGTTTAGACAACTAAACCGACAGTTAGGTTTAGACAACTAAACCGACAGTTAGGTTTAGACAACTAAACCGACAGTTAGGTTTAGACAACTAAACCGACAGTTAGGTTTAGACAACTAAACCGACACTTAGGTTTAGGCAACTAAACCGACAGTTAGGTTTAGACAACAACACCAACAGTTAGGTTTAGACAACTAAACCGACAGTTAGGTTTAGGCAACAAAACCGACAGTTAGGTTTAGGCAACTAAACCGACAGTTAGGTTTAGGCAACTAAACCGACAGTTAGGTTTAGACAACAAAACCGAGTTAGGTTTAGACAACAAAACCGACAGTTAGGTTTAGACAACAAAACCGACAGTTAGGTTTAGGCAACAAAACCAACAGTTAGGTTTAGGCAACAAAACCAACAGTTAGGTTTAGGCAACTAAACCGGCAATTAGGTTTAGACAACTAAACCGACAGTTAGGTTTAGGCAACAAAACCGACAGTTAGGTTTAGGCAACTAAACCGACAGTTAGGTTTAGGCAACTAAACCGACAGTTAGGTTTAGACAACTAAACCGACAGTTAGGTTTAGACAACAAAACCGACAGTTAGGTTTAGACAACTAAACCGACAGTTAGGTTTAGGCAACTAAACCGACAGTTAGGTTTAGGCAACAAAACCGACAGTTAGGTTTAGGCAACAAAACCAACAGTTAGGTTTAGGCAACTAAACCGGCAATTAGGTTTAGACAACTAAACCGACAGTTAGGTTTAGGCAACAAAACCGACAGTTAGGTTTAGGCAACTAAACCGACAGT
>JAVDOI010000512.1:15000-23362 GCA_032191485.1 Leptoclinus maculatus
TCCACTGTTTTCATATCCATCAGAGGGTTGCAGAACCCGGTCCGGTGAGTCCCGAGGTGTTTAAAGAAAAGTTCTTCAAACGCGTCGGCTTTTGTTTGTGGATTCTGTCGTTGATTTCCTGGTTGCTGATCGGGATAGTGACTCTCTGATGGAAGAAAGCATTCAGAGGCAAAGAGTGCAGCCTGCAGTCATTGTCAACGAGTGAAACGACAGATTTGTTTGTTTTGGGTCTTTTATTTGTTAAAATTTGCCTGAAAATAATAAATCTATTGTTGTTTACATTCTTCTTGCCATAGCTCCAGTGCATTGTAATATACCTTAAAGGTACAACACATATTATAACATATGACCGGTTCATTAGGTCAGAATGATGCAGAGATCTGGATTCATGTGACATGTTTCAGTGTCAGGCCGCTGTCAGACATTCTTTGATGGTGTGCATGAGATGTGAATCTGTTTTGGTTTAATACCACTGATGAATCAGATTTGTGTTTGAATTAAAGAGGTACGGTGTTGTCTAATTGAAATATAGCGGTGCCACTTTTCATCTGTTGATTCACTTGTTGGGTTCATTAGAAGTCATTTCAGCACCAGGAGCTGTCCACCGTTTGATTCACAACAGGAGCGATATTAGTTTTCTCTCCACGAGAGCGTTCTGGTTCATGAGTTGGAATTCATACCATTTGCACTTCGATTTAAAAAAAAGTTTTGATTTTACAGTCGAGCTAATTTATCTGGTCTATATAAGAAGTGGACGTAGTCATGGGGACGTCACGCATTGGTTTGTGGGCATTTGAAGCCTTGAGTTTGGCGATTTTGCCGTCGCCATCTTGCCTTTTTGCAAATGGTGAGCAGGAAGTGACCACATCTGGACTGAGGAGGAGTGACGTAGAGACGCCGTGTACGTCTCTGGTAGAGACCTGTCAATCACCGTGTAGCCCCGCCCTAAAGCATCCCCTGCTTTATGGTCTGTTTGACTCTAAATGGACCATAATGTACTAAATGAACATCATGCTGTATTGAAGAAGACTTGAAACTAGAGATTGAGACCATAAACTCATGTTTACAATGTTTACTGAGGTAATAAATCAAGAGAGAAGTAGAGTCATTTTCTCATAGACTTCTATACAACCAGAGGAGTCGCCCCCTGGTGGACACTAGAGAGAATGCAGCTTTAACACATGAAGCTTCGGCTTCACTCGGTAGAACCAGATGTTGCTGCCTGGTCACATCATGTTGGTGGGGAGTCATAGTCAACTCCACCCAATGCTGAAGAGGCTTTACAGGGAGAAGCCTCATAGAGACGTCTTAAGTTCATGATGACTTTGTGTATGAATATTACCGTCATGAATCTGTGAGCTTGTTATCCATCTATAAATGTGTGTTCATATTGTTGTAATGTTGGGAAAAGGGCTGTTGATGACGTGATATCAGATCAGTGCACAGACTCTACTCATCAACACCTGATGCTGGTGTCAGTATTGGAACATCTCTGTTGGTTGTTGTTTGGTTTTGCTGAATATATTCTGAATTAAATCTGATCCCAAACACTCACACAGACTCTGTGTGTTTGTCTCTTTGAAGCCTGCACAAGTGGAAACAGTTTGATCCCGGGGTTATCCTCCAAATGCCTCAGTTGTGTTCATCAAAATGACTTGTTGTAGTCTTTAGTGCTCTTTGTGTGTTTTACTAATGTGAGCAGGGCGTCTCACTGAAGCGCTTCAGAGTCGTTGCACAAGTAGAGAAATGTCATGTGCTGTACCGCTGTGGATTTCAGTCAGTGTACCCTCAAACGTTACAGATCATCGTCACAGCTGCTGAGAAACCAAACAGAGTCAGAGGAAAAGTCTATTTTGAGCTCCTTTGTCCCTGAACGACTCCATAACGACAAGCAGCTCTGCTCCGGGAATGGCTTTATTTTGTGCTCGTGCTAAATGGAGCATCAAATGAGGAGAGCGAACTCCTCGTCCCTCCTCGGTTTGATCTCAGCTCTCTGTCGGTCGCCTTTAAGCATCATCATCATCATCAGTCTGCTGCGTCGCACCTCCAACACGTTTACAAAAGTGCATTGAACAAATGAAAATACATGTTGGACACATCCACAGCTCACATTGTGCATTACAGATGCTATCTGCCCCATTCACACACTATATGACAGCGCTAATGATACTACAGTGGAACCACGCCCATGAAGTTTTGCAGCTGATCGCAATTATCCGTGTGGCAAAGTACAAATGTCGCCTTTGTCGGCAGAAAGATGCAGAGAAAAAAAGACAACTGAAATCAAAACTTCAGGAAGGAATTTAAACGTGACAGAAAGAGTCTTCAGTTCCCACCAACTCCCTGAAGATGCTAATAATTTCAGACCAAATGTTTGCATATTACCTCATTTAAATGTGTGCCAATAACACAGGAGCTCCGTGCACAGTTAGTGGTGGATTTCACCTTTTGCATGTGTTTTTAGAATTCATTTTTGTCATATTTCTGCAGGTTTAGAGGCCGCAAAGTCCCAGCAATCCTTTTGTCAATCCAATCACTGTGGTTTGTATTCCGGGCTCATGCCGTACTTTCAACATACATGGTGGTGTAACGGACCACTGTCGGTCCGTGATCCCCACTCGCGGTTCTTCACGCATGTGAACCACTGATTAATAACACAGTTTAACGTTAGCATCACCGCTAACGGCTAACAATCGGAGGTTCACTTCAGTCACATTATGATGCCTTCAGGCTCTGCTCAGTGAAACACTAGCTCTAAGCACATTATATGCACCACTAACAGATTAGTGCAGCAGTAACGTTAGAGGACCATCGCTGTGGCTCAGTCTGAGTTTGATTGGTAAGTATTTATAAAATCCTAACAATACCCATTACTGGTCAAGTTGCAGTTTACATCACTTCATCATTGTATCCTATAAAAAACATAATCATAATTATTACCGTCATAATTAGCGTATGAATTCCTGCGTTATGGCTCAAAACCTGTTTTATAAACTCACGGTGACATTTCAACCTAAATCTCATCAGTTGGTCTTTGAGTCCAAGTGGACGTTTTCGTACCGATGAGGATGTGTGGGACGGACGGACGGACTGAATGTGTGTTGGTCGGTGCTCTTTTTTCCGGTGGTCACAACGTAGTGGTGATGATGCGGTTACCATGGCATCCCGTTGGCTCCGGTGTGTAATCCTGTTACAGTCACATGACCTGCAGTACTCGGCCGCTCAACAGATTTGCGTTGAAGAGATGTCTCCGTCACGTGTCCCTGAAGACTCTCCGTCTTCCATCACATGTGAAGGTTGGATTGAAACATTACATTTACACGAGTGAAACCTTGAAACCTCGTTTCTTGTCTCCTTCACAACACCTTTAATTGAGTGGTACATCCTTGAAGATGGGGGGTTGATGTTCAGATCACAGGTTGAAGGACAGGATCAAAGACTTAAGACTGGCTTTCACATGAGATGAGATTTAAGTATCGCTAACAAGTGGATTGTATTACCAGGGCTGATTTCATTTGGGTTTTTATCATCTTGCCATTTATTTCAAAGCACCAGGCGGAGTTCACAGAGTGGTGTGTGTGTGTGTGTGTGTGTGTGTGTTTAAACATCTGCTTTTGTGTCTGCAAGAGTGCACATGTCCCCTTAATGTACATTAGCAGAACATATCCATTTGCATGCATGATTCAGGGCCTCGGCTAAGCATCAATCTTTCATTGCCTCTCACAGCTTGGCACGAGGACGCCTCGTGTGTGTTTGTTTGTGCGCTCGAATCGTTCACCTAAATGTGTTCGAGCGGGTCGTCGTCGCCATCAATAACTCGCCTCGTTTCGGCGTCCGGAGCTACATATCGATGCAGCCTGTTGACTTTGAGGGAGCGAGACGAGCTGCGGCGTGTGACGGAGGAGGAGAAGGACTTCATGTTGTCGCTCGCTCACCTGTGTGTGATTCTCTCCTCTTGGTGGTCAGTCGTCATAGTTGCGCTCCGTCTCAAAGCTGCTGATTGAAGCCGTAGGCCCCGGCTCACATTACTCAATGTGGCACCGGCTTCGTTTCAATTAATCTGACTGTTTAACTATTTTTTGTCAGATTAAAATGAGATTTAAATTCTTAATACAGCAGCTAACTTTGTGCCTGCTAGTGCTGCAACGGATCATAAAACTCACGGATCGGATCAGCACAAAGGAAAGAAAAGATTGTGTTTTTATGGATTAAAATAAATCTCGTCATTATAATGTTTTTAATGAAGTATTATAATGTGCTTAGAGCTCGTGTTAGAAGTTAAACATCATAATTCATCTCTAATATCTGTTTTATATTCAAGTGAAAACATCTCCTTCAAACTACATTTTACAGATTACATGTGAACACATCATGGTAACGTTATAATGTACCTTCAGCCAGTACTCATGTTCACTGAGCAGAGCCTGAAGGCATCATAATGTACCTGAAGTGAACCTCCGTTGGTTAGCCGTTAGCGGTGCTGCTAACGTTACTAGCTCTCCTCCTGTTGATTTAAACACTGATTGGTTGTTTACAATGAAACATGATCAGAGATCAGAGACTAGAAACACATGTTCTATTGAGTCAGTACAACTTTATTTACACTGTGATGGTTAACGATAAACTTTATTTACACTCTGATGGTTAACGTTAAACTTTATTTACACTGATGGTTAACGGTAAACTTTATTTACACTGATGGTTAACGTTAAACTTTATTTACACTGTGATGGTTAACGATAAACTTTATTAACACTGTGATGGTTAACGGTAAACTTTATTTACACTGTGATGGTTAACGGTAAACTTTATTTACACTCTGATGGTTAACGTTAAACTTTATTTACACTGTGATGGTTAACGTTAAACTTTATTTACACTGTGATGGTTAACGGTAAACTTTATTTACACTGATGGTTAACGGTAAACTTTATTTACACTGTGATGGTTAACGGTAAACTTTATTTACACTGATGGTTAACGGTAAACTTTATTTACACTGATGGTTAACGGTAAACTTTATTTACACTGTGATGGTTAACGTTAAACTTTATTTACACTGTGATGGTTAACGTTAAACTTTATTTACACTGTGATGGTTAACGGTAAACTTTATTTACACTGTGATGGTTAACGTTAAACTTTATTAACACTGTGATGGTTAACGTTAAACTTTATTTACACTGTGATGGTTAA
Organism: Leptoclinus maculatus; assembly: GCA_032191485.1. Lineage (NCBI taxonomy): Eukaryota > Metazoa > Chordata > Actinopteri > Perciformes > Stichaeidae > Leptoclinus > Leptoclinus maculatus. Next base: position 20,197 of record JAVDOI010000512.1, read on the forward strand.
CGGTAAACTTTATTTACACTGTGATGGTTAACGTTAAACTTTATTTACACTGTGATGGTTAACGGTAAACCGTGGAAATAATCTGAGGTTCACATGCGTGAAGAACCGTGAGGGGGGGGGGGTCAGTATGCACAGTGGTCCGTTACACCACTACCTGAATTGATGTTACGTGAAAGACAGATACAGTTAAAGCGTTTTACTTCTTCTGAATAATTCTGTTGTTTGTTTGCGATGCATTCCTTCATTACATCTGATGAGGAGCTGTTCTCCCACCTCCCGGTTCCTCCAAGTGACAAAACCCATTTTGTTTTTGAGAAGTTAGAACACCTTCAGATGTGACAGACAGTTTAGGTTTCCTCACAGAAGGAGACCTTCAACTGAAATGTGTATTTCCACTTTTTTTACTCTAAATGGACCATAATGTACTAAATGAACATCATGCTGTATTGAAGAAGACTTGAAACTAGAGATTGAGACCATAAACTCATGTTTACAATGCAGTGGCGGCTGGTGGAAAATGTTCTTGGTAGGGCTGTGCCACATCCAATCAATTTCAGCAAACATCCCAGAATGATTTAATGCAAACAAATTAAGGTATCAAACGCGCATTACTACTTTGCAGTTAAATATTTAACATTTATTCCAACACGAAAAAAAGCAGTAAATAACACTTTCACAAACACGTCAGGACATCTTATTTTAGTCACCCTCACAGGGAGTTCAGTATAATATAATATATATAACATATAATAATATTCTGTATAATATAATAATATATATATATATATCATATAATATTCTGTATAATATAATAATATATATATCATATAATATTCTGTATAATATAATAATATATGTCATATTCTGTCCCCGTTGTTTTAAAAAGATAAATAAGTTATTATCATGACGTCATCCAGCTAGTCAAACCTGTCTGGTGTACAGCTAGTAGAGAAGCTTCATGTACTGCTTCTCTTTCCTGCTAGTCTGCTGTCTGATTGTGAGGTCAGGCTGATCTGGGATCAGCTCTTTCAGTAGTTTCTCCTCTCAGTTCTCCTCTCAAACGGGTCTTGGAGGAGTAGTGCTCGCGCTGGCGCTCTCCTGTAGAGACTTCTCCTGACGAGAACGCGCAGCTTGGGGCAGGAAAAAAACTGCCCCAAGCTGAATCTATTTGAGGACGCTGATTGGCTGAATTGTATGTCACTCATTTATATCTTTACTCAGCATTGGCTAAACTGCTTTATAGACCCGCCTCTTTGGGGCAGTTTTTCCAGCGCCCCAGCCAGCTGAGACGTGCACACACAGAGAGGAAGAGCAGACAGGCAGAGAGGACAAGCAGGAAAAGCATATATTTACCGCAGATATCATATTTTACACATATTACTGGGTGATTCCATGTTTCAAAAACACAAATATTGACAATTTGTATAGTTTATTTTTATTTTAAATTTTATTTTTATTTATATTTTTATTTTTATTTTTATTTTTATTTTTATTTTTTGTAGCTCTAGGGGGGGCGGCGCCCTAGCGCCCTCTATGGACCAGCCGCCACTGTTACAATGTTTACTGAGGTAATAAATCAAGAGAGAAGTAGAGTCATTTTCTCATAGACTTCTATACAACCAGAGGAGTCGCCCCCTGGTGGACACTAGAGAGAATGCAGCTTTAAGACATGAAGCTTTGACTTCACTTTAAAGAACTCGTCTTAGATACAAGTAGGGGGCTTCAAGGACAAAAAAAGGTGGGGAACCTCTTAATTAGACAGCTTGTAATAATATCTCCTCTGCTTCGTTCTCTTTATCTAAATGGGAGAAGTTTCTAATAATAACAATAACAATAAACCAGTGGAGTTCACTACGTGTGATCCAGTGATCGATTGGAGCCGGACTCAAACTGGATTTTTGATATCTGAGAGTTTATTTTAATCAAAAGTATAGCAGCTGATGTTCCAAAAGAATCCTGTAGATCTTGTCATAAAATAATTGGGAGCGAGATATAAAACTCTTCAACTTACTAATCGGACGACAATACATACAACCTGACACCGATTGGCCTAAATATCTGCCATTAGTCCATTCTGTGTGTGTGATCGAGGGCACACTAACAGCTCACTGCTGATGTCTGGAACTCATGAGCGAGTTGCAAAGCGTCGACGGCGAGCAGCAGGAAACGAGAGTCCTCGAGGAGCTGTGAGGCAGAACGGCAACGAAGACGACGTCAGTCGTCGTCTAAAAGCCGCTGTTACTGAGAGACATCAGGGTCACGTGGGGAACGTATTACGGTCGTGCTCACTGGACATAACATGCTTAAAAAGTTAACATCCTGTATGTGTGTGTGTGTGTGTGTGTGTGTGTGTGTGTGTGTGTGTCTGCAAGAGTGTGTGCGATGGAGGTAGAGAGAGGAAAGCACTTACTCTCTTATATAACACACAACTTTGGCCGAGAGAAGAGATGTGTGACCAGTGTAACATGCAAATGCATCTGCCTCTTGTGCCCCCAGGTGTGTGTGTGTGTGTGTGTGTGTGTGTGTGTGCACACACACTTGTCCTTCTGTCAGATCTCTGCCTTTCTGCATCTCTCTGAGGACTGCAACACTGCACACAACTGTCAGTAGTGTGCAGTGAACTAGCACAGGCCGTCCTCAGCATTTCCTCCTCCAAAAGGCTCTTAGAGAACAGGGAGGTCTCTCTGTCTCTCTCTCTCTCTCTCTCTCTCTCTTCTCTGTCTCTCTCTCTCTCTCTCTCTGTCTCTGTCTCTCTCTGTCTCTGTCTCTCTCTCTCTCTCTCTCTCTCTCTGTCTCTCTCTCCTCTCCTCTCTGTCTCTCTCTCTCTCTCTCTGTCTCTCTCTCTCTCTGTCTCTCTCTCTCTCTCTCTCTCTCTGTCTCTCTCTGTCTCTGTCTCTCTCTCTCTCTCTCTCTCTCTCTCTCTCTCTCTCTCTCTCTGTCTCTCTCTCTCTCTCTGTGTCTCTCTCTCTCTCTCTCTCTCTCTCTCTCTGTCTCTCTCTCTCTGTGTCTCTCTCTCTGTGTCTCTCTCTCTCTCTCTCTCTCTCTCTGTGTCTCTCTCTCTCTCTCTCTCTCTCTCTCTCTGTCTCTCTCTCTCTCTCTCTCTCTGTCTCTCTCTCTCTCTCTCTCTCTCTGTCTCTCTCTCTCTCTCTCCCTCTCTCTCTCTCTC
>JAVDOI010000513.1:0-23296 GCA_032191485.1 Leptoclinus maculatus
GTGGCATACAGCGACCCACCTCAGTTTAAGAAGGCAGAAGGCCCATATGATTGTATAGTATCTGATGTTACTGATGGACCCATCATGGGCCATATTGCTAGAACAAATTGTAGCAGTACTCATAATGCTAGTGACTATCATTTGAAGAGTGTGTTGAAGCAGACACAGACCAGAGCTGACTTATGGTGGTATTGTGGAGGAAGAACCTTACAACCACTGTTGCCTAACAATTGGTCGGGAACATGCGCGCTGGTACAGCTCGTATTGCCGTTTTACATTTTGCCAGTAAATGAAGCGACTTATCAAGACCTGGTTTCCCCACGCACACATGCTAGAAGGAGATCCAAGAGAGAGGCCAAGGCCCCGATTGGCTCATTTGATGACAGAGTGTATATTGATGCCATAGGGGTACCAAGGGGGGTGCCTAATGAATTTAAAGCTAGAAATCAAGTAGGAGCCGGTTTCGAATCGACGTTTTTTTGGTGGTCAACAATCAATAAAAATGTGGATTGGATTAATTACATTTACTATAACCAGCAGCGTTTTGTAAACTACACCAGGGACGCCGTAACAGGACTTCATGCACAGCTGGCGCAGACTAGTATAATGGCCATACAGAACAGGATGGCATTAGATATGATGTTGGCGGAGAAAGGAGGAGTGTGTAGGATGTTTGGATCTGTCTGTTGTACTTTCATTCCAAACAATACAGCTCCAGATGGATCGGTGACCAGAGCGTTGGCCGGATTGACAGCTCTCAGCTTGTGGTCGTTTGTGGAGGCTGTTGCGTCCCTTGCATCCGAGGAACTCTACTGAAGCTAGTTGATGCTGCACTACTTAGGACAAGCATGCAGGGAACTCAGTTACGAGTAGATGATGACGTTGAACTTGAAAGATTGTTGTCTCATATTTGATAAAGGAAACTCACCCTTGGACCATAAAGGTCCGATAGTGAGGGATTGTTTTTCTGTAGGTTGATAAACACACTCTGAAGAGTGTGTTAGGGGGGAATTGTGAAGGATTTCAGTATAGAAGATAGAATTAGTAGGATTTTAGTATTAGAAGTAGTTTAGTATGATTATTAGCACCTCTTATGGTGAATAGAAGTGTCAAAATAATAAGAATGTTACCATGGGTTAAAGAGTTGCAATATATTTATCTATGAAATGTATTATGTTTACAGGAGGTTTACAGATAGAGGATATTATATTACAGTATATTGACACATTGAATGTATTAAGCTATATGTATAAGCCATAAAAGTATTAAACACTGAAGTATTGAACACTGTAAGAAAGAAAGTATAGAAGGTCAGATAGGGTCAGATTCAGGGACATGAAGTGAGGAGCATTGGAGACAGGAAGACAGAGAGTCATAAAAGGCAGCAGGAATGCGGAGAGGACAATGCAGAGATGAGCTTCAAAGGACGTCTCCAGCTGTGAAGGCACCAGGATGGCTGGTGAAGCAGAGAGAGGAATCGGATAAACAGCCAAATGGTTGTAAATAAAAGCAAGGCATCGATTGGTTCAGGACAGTGGCCAAGATGATCAAATGTTTGAGTAACACCGATTGGCTCACCTGCAGTTTTTATGACGATTTGACCCCCCTGTCTTTTCTGCAGTATAAAGAGCTTTGTTCAAGAGAGCAGAGCCAGACCCCACACGATCGCTTTACAGAAACTCCTATTTTGTGAGACCTGAGAGTGAAAGTGTGTGATCTCTGTTCTCGAGAGCAGTTACTATTAATAGTTAATTCAGATTGCATTTGAAATTAAATACAAGTTATACTTTTAAACTGGTTCCAGTTCGTTTTTGGTGAGACTTTGAAGCAGAAAGTCACAGCAGCAGAGGCCCAGGGGTCAGAGCCCCCCCTCTGTGCTCCTTTGTCCCCAACTTCTGCCTTAACACTAGCTTCTAAAGGCACGAGGTCATTAGTTGGTTATAGCAGAGGCTGGTTAACGTTTTGCAAAGAGGAAAAACATTCTTGTGAAGTGTGTGAAATGATAATAAAGTTTCTACAATCTCAGTGCAGACTACGGATTTTACATTTTGCAACATAACCCTACTACATAATTTTATATTTTATTCTGATTGTAACATGAGGAACGAGGAAGAAATCTAGATTTATTCATTATACTGTGAGGTTTATGTAGAATAAAAATCATAACTTAGAGTAGTGGATAGCAGGTTCCTGTCACAGCTCTGCCCCTTTTCTCCTGTCACTCTATCTCTCACTCACCTAATCAGCTCATTCACTCTCACCTACTCACTCTGCTGTACGTACTATTTAAACCTCAGTCTCACACACACTCACTGCCAGATCCTTCTCCACGCTACGCTAACAGACGGCAGTGCTATTTAGATAAACAATACATTATTAAACTATTTACAGAAAATGTTTGTGTCCTTTTATTTTTTGAGCTGAGTGCTTACTGCTGAGATAAAAACTTGAGAAACTTCTGGAACTCTTCCAGGTATGAATTAATTGGCTTGGGGAAGATGAGTGTTTGTTTTTCAAATCAAACAATAACTTAATTTAAAAAAATAACTTTATTCTGTGACGACCCTCTCTGCCCTGTCTGCCTGTTCGTTTGGCTGCCTTCCTTGCAGGTGTGGCAGAGGGTCGTCAGGCAGAGTGGAAACACCTGAGGCCATTAGCAACACTGGCCCTGTGTGCCAGAGCACCCAGTATAAAAACCCTCTGGATTCTCAGTGGCTTGCTCGCTCCTTCCTGAGACACCCATTTTGGTTTTGTTTGGGGCTATGGTTGGCTTCTACACTATACTAACACTGCATATACACTTTCCACGCACACTCACTTACACTGCTGAAATCACTGACTTCACATGTCACTGTTAGTTTGTTACTTTAAACCTAATAAATAATGGTTAAACTGCTTCATTGAATGCATCTCCCTTTTTTGTCATGGCCGTTTGGCCCGGTTTATGACAATTCATTTTCCTCTTCTTCTTCGTCATCTTTAAAATACTATAAAAATAAAAAAACATGAACCAAAAAACTGCATATACATTTGTGAGGGATTTAAGTTTTAATGCGCTCCTAATGATGGATATCATGTGATGCAGTATATTTACTTGTAGGAGTGTGTTTTAGTGTCTGGGTGATCAGGTTGAGGAATGTGCTGGAGTGGGGGTTGGGAAGTGGCCGGTGGAGGTGTTAAGAGTAGAACAATGGGCCATCGGTCCAGGATGGGCTTATGGGGGTTTCAGCCAATCAGGGAGCTGATCGATATGGAGTGTGATACCTTTCCAAGGGGGGAAAGGGTCAAAAACTCTAAAGAAGATCAGATCTTCTGCTGGCCAGCGAGGAGGCATGCCATCCTCCTGGCTGGCTCAGATTGGATCTCACATTTCATGGAATATTATATGTTTGTTTTGTTATTAATAGTTTGATTCGGTTTGTAACTGTTTTTATGTTTGTTGGATAATAAATCCATTAAGATTTTGACTTAAACCTGCTGTTCTGTTTGGGGGCGATTGAGAGCACATGGCTGCAGGGAGGGGGGCGATTTCTCTCTGTGTTCAAAAGTTATGCCTTTAACACATTCTTGAAAAAAATAGATAATGTTATAGGGTAAATCTTACATTTCCTACATCCTCTTCTGGAGGAGGAGACACTGACAATAGCATAGATCTTAACGTTGTTAAAAAAATAATAATAAAAAAACACAATATGCTTTAAAAATAATTACATTTTTTTACTTTTCATAATTTTGTCAATGTGATTAGGATAAGATGTGCCTGCAGGGGAGGCTGACAACTTCTATAAAGAATCTGAAGTATGTGTTACTGCAAGTTAATAAACACGTTTGCTGACATTTGTTTTGCTGCTGTTAATGCTAACTGTCTTTATTGACTTCCTCTGCCTTAGGATTGCTATGTGTAGATGTAAATACATGTCCCAAATGCAAGTAGGACCAATAAGACACTTATCGACAGACATTGGTGACCACCCATGACATTTGTGTTGGTGCGTGTCTATGAAGAGCAGTTGGTGGAGATGAAATTACTAAAGTTTGGAGGTCGTAGCTGCAAGTTAAGGTGCCCGAAAACAGCAACAAAGTTAAATTTGACCTATGTAAAAATGGTCATAGAATCTGAGAAAAAGGTTGAAACTGCCTGAATTTTTGGCACAATTTTACTAGTGTTGCTTGTGGTGTTTTTTTTCACCCTCTGGGATCGGGGCCATTTTCTCGATTTTTTAATGTTTTCTTAAGATCATGAGTAATGAACACTCTGGACTTCATAATTATTGTGAATGTAAATAAATTGCAATAAATACAGTACATTGTACACCGCTGTAGTTTGTGCAATACTTTTATGCCGATGGTGACGTGTATGAAGGAAGCTCTTAGTGTTGGTAACAGTTAAAACATTCTGGGCCCTGACCCGTCCCCCGGGGGGCAAATTCCGGTTCTGAACAGTACCAAGCTGAACCGCAGAATGCAATTTTCAGTAACAAATATAATATTTCCACAACAATGCAGCATACCGTTTGAACGAAGAATCTCCCATGAACCGAAGCATGTGTAACACTTTACACACTCAGAACACAATAAAACACGATCTACGACAACATTCCGAGCCTCGTGCTAAATATCGTCACTTTTTCGCGTTCATTTGGCCGAGACACGCATCAGAAATAGTCCCTCAAAAGTCGTTTCTCAACCATCCATGCTAAAGCTAGGTACTTAGCAACAATAGCATTCGACCACGCTTCGAACGTATATCTCGGATTTCGTCTCCGGGAGACGCTTCAAACATTACCGGGGGTACAGCAGCCCCCAGCATCTATCACTTTGCCAAAAAAGTCTGGGTCGGTACTCACGTTTTTGAAGCAAAATCATCAAACCGTGTCCTTAAACTCCATTTTGACCACTGATTCACCTCATTCTGTCCCACTTCCGTTCTAATAAAGTTGTCAAATAAAAAAAGGGGGGTCAAATAAACTGAGGGGCAACATTCCAGCGAGGCAGTCTCGCGACTTTTACGCGCCGGGTCCTCGGCGTAGATCGGAATTTTTCAGAAAACTAAAGAGTTCCTGGTAAATCTGTTAACGCCATTCGATTGGCCACATCCAGACACGTGCACAGAGCAAAAGAAAACGACAAACCAGGGGCTCTACAGCTGTCCAATACACAACCGCTATTGCGCAATTCTCCCGTAGGTCGCCAGCCTGGAGAGGCTTTGGAGACGGTTCCAGCTCTCCAAAGTGATTTCTAACTGCTGTATGTGATAGATTGTGCATGTAGAAGGATAAAGGAAGTTAAATATATAGTTATTTAGGTTGTAAAAGTACAATGGAACAGCTGGAGAGGCTGTTTCTCACATGACGACCTCTCGTGACCTCTCGTAACATTTAACATTAACCCCCCCCCCCCACACACACACACACACACACACACACACACACACACACACACACACACACACACACACACACACACACACACACACACACACACACACACATAAACACACTGACTTTAACACACACGTCTCAACAGGAACTATTACATAATTGAAAATTCTCAAGTATTTGTTCCCACAGAAATGCCCTGTTCATGATAAAATCTTTCTATTCATGGAGGTGTGTCTTCACCTCTGTGGGAAAACTTCTACTAAAGTAATGATATGAATACATGAAGTAACATGCAATACACACATATGTTTTCTTCCACATTTCCCCCTCTAGTGACGGATGTCAGTCGCACTGGGAGATGCTAAAACCTCCCACTGGTCTTCTGGTCCATGTGCTTTGTGTCCAGTAGTGAACCTCTTAGTAGCACCTTGTGACTGGATGCATGAGTTTGTTGTTGTCTTTCCTAGCTGTACTCTAGTAACCAAATACTATACGTTAAGTTAACAGACAACCAAACTACTACGTTACAAACACATTTTACTATCATATATTATCCTACTTATGACCTTAAGGTGACTTACAGTTTACGGACACCACTGGATGTGGTCCTGTCCGTCTCGGATTGCCCCACTTGTGGATTTTAATGTATACCCACTGACCAGGTTGGACCGCACTCTGTGGATCTGGAAGAGTTTGCCTCTCTTCCATGGCCCTTTTTACCTGTTGAAACAGAGCTTCTATTACTACTTTACATAATGGAAAATTATCAAATATTTGCTCCACACAAATTCCCCGGTCATGATCAGACTTGATTTTCATGGAGGTGGAGTTTGTGCAATACTTGTATGCCGATGGTGACGTGTATAAAGGAAGCTCTTAGTGTTGGTAACAGTTAAGAATGGAGCATTGAGTTTGTATGTTTAGATCAACAGGGACTGAAGAACATGTGGATGCACAGAATGGACTGACATTACTAACGTTCACAACTGTAAACGGACAGAGTCCACATGTTTCATTTCATTTCAGCCATGAGAACAAGTTGACAAAGTGTCATGCTGACCTGGAGTTGCACATATTTCACTTTTCTTTGTTTGTTGCCTGTCTCATTATTTCTCTGTTCTCTACAGAACAAAGTGTTAATCTGTCAGTCTGTCTTTACTTTAAAGAGGTCCTGTCAAAGAGCAGGTTTCAAAATGCTGCAGTGGGTGGAGCCAAGCTCAGACCTGGGGGTGGTCATGTCTGGAGGCGTGTCATGGGAGGAGTCAGCAGCAGAGACTGACAGGATATAAGTAATCTGAGAACATCACAGATCATCACACTGAAGCTCCAGCTGGACGTCAAGAAGACTCTCTCACAACTGATCTGATCTACACAACTTCACCAGGTGAGGACAGACTGGGTGCACAGAGACAGAAACAGATGTACATTTAGAGTTTAACTGAACTCCAGTCTGTGTCAAACTATCAGTCTTTTTTTGTCTCTCAACTCTCAACACTCAATATACTTAACAGTGTAAATGAAGTACTGAAAGCTGTGTGCTCACTTTCTCATCAGGTTGGAGAAATGGGCTCAGATCTCAAGGAGGTTGCTGCCCTGGGTCGACCTTTCACCCTGGGAATGCTCTATGATGCTCGGAGAGATGTACTGATCCCAGGTAAGTCTTAGATTACATTATTATTAATTTATTAATATATTATTTTATCTACATATCTGCCTTTCACAGCTTTGCTTAAAGCAGGGGTGTCAAACTCAAGGCCCATCACGTCATTTTATGTAGCCCGCGAATCCGCCAGCAAATTACAAAAAAAATATATATATATGAAAAGTTAGACTTGATAATAAAAATATCCCCATGGCACTTTTGGTGCATCCTTCTGTTTCCAGTTGCTGTTCAGAAAACACTGTGACTCAGTCGAAGTTATGAAATAGAAAGTCATAATTATGACTTTTAATATCATAATTTGTTTTTGCTGCCGGAAATGGTCTTTCCTATAAAAGGAATATGATTGTCTTAAAATTAAAGTCTCTGCTGCTTTACAGTGTACAGTGACCATAAACTACATCTCCCACAATGCGTCGCCGATTGTGTGACATGACGGCATCCTGCTGCTAGACAGCAGTTTTTCCATATCGGCGTTTAACTTTGTCAGTTCAATTTAATTTCACACTGTGATGGTGACGGTAAATTGTGTAGTTAATCTGTGGTTCACATGTGTGCTGAACCGTGAGGGGGGATCCATACGGATCACGGATCGACAATGATCCGTTACACCACTATTCACTCACGACAACATGTTGTCTGTGTGCCGACATTAAAAGTATCACAACAGGTGGACAGGAGAGGCAACAGCCCGTAAAACACTTTTACAACAAGTGATTGAGTTGAAAATGATCGTCAAATAATCCCAAAATGTCCACGAAGAGAAAAATGTATGCAGAGGGAAGAATATTTAATGAAAGATGGGAAAGCGAATACATGTTTGTGCTTCAAGGAGACAAAGCGGTCTGTCTTCTGTGTTATGAGTAGGGATGGGTATCGTTTGGGTTTTTTTTCGATACCGGTGCTAAAACGATACTTTTAAAACGATACCGGTGGCTAAACGGTGACTGAACCGATACTTAAAAAACAAAAAGCACGAAACAACGATTGACGACATTAAAGAAAGGCTTTTTTTTATTGCCAAGGCCAATTCTTTTTCTTCAAATTGAACAATATATTAACAAACGTTTTCTGTCACGCCCCACTTTGGAGGAAGAAAAATGTTCATGCCCCACTGCCCCAACAAAATTGTAACAAAATGGTCCATGCTGAATTTTTATTGAAATAACAACAAAGATAGCAAGAGTAACGAGAACCATCGCCTGTACAAATGAAGTGATTAGTTTTCATTGAACCCTGTTACAGTATGTCTTCATATTAACTTCTACTGTTACTGTATGTCTTCATATTAACTTCTACTGTTACTGTACGTCTTCATATTAACTTCCACTGTTACTGTACGTCTTCATATTAACTTCCACTGTTACTGTACATCTTCATATTAACTTCTACTGTTACTGTACATCTTCATATTAACTTCTACTGTTACTGTATGTCTTCATATTAACTTCTACTGTTACTGTACGTCTTCATATTAACTTCTACTGTTACTGTATGTCTTCATATTAACTTCTACTGTTACTGTATGTCTTCATATTAACTTCTACTGTTACTGTATGTCTTCATATTAACTTCTACTGTTACTGTACGTCTTCATATTAACTTCTACTGTTACTGTATGTCTTCATATTAACTTCTACTGTTACTGTACGTCTTCATATTAACTTCTACTGTTACTGTACGTCTTCATATTAACTTCTACTGTTACTGTACGTCTTCATATTAACTTCTACTGTTACTGTACATCTTCATATTAACTTCTACTGTTACTGTACATCTTCATATTAACTTCTACTGTTACTGTATGTCTTCATATTAACTTCTACTGTTACTGTATGTCTTCATATTAACTTCTACTGTTACTGTACGTCTTCATATTAACTTCTACTGTTACTGTACGTCTTCATATTAACTTCTACTGTTACTGTACATCTTCATATTAACTTCTACTGTTACTGTACGTCTTCATATTAACTTCTACTGTTACTGTACGTCTTCATATTAACTTCTACTGTTACTGTACATCTTCATATTAACTTCTACTGTTACTGTATGTCTTCATATTAACTTCTACTGTTACTGTATGTCTTCATATTAACTTCTACTGTTACTGTACGTCTTCATATTAACTTCTACTGTTACTGTATGTCTTCATATTAACTTCTACTGTTACTGTACATCTTCATATTAACTTCTACTGTTACTGTATGTCTTCATATTAACTTCTACTGTTACTGTATGTCTTCATATTAACTTCTACTGTTACTGTATGTCTTCATATTAACTTCTACTGTTACTGTACGTCTTCATATTAACTTCTACTGTTACTGTACGTCTTCATATTAACTTCTACTGTTACTGTACATCTTCATATTAACTTCTACTGTTACTGTATGTCTTCATATTAACTTCTACTGTTACTGTATGTCTTCATATTAACTTCTACTGTTACTGTACGTCTTCATATTAACTTCTACTGTTACTGTACGTCTTCATATTAACTTCTACTGTTACTGTATGTCTTCATATTAACTTCTACTGTTACTGTATGTCTTCATATTAACTTCTACTGTTACTGTATGTCTTCATATTAACTTCTACTGTTACTGTACGTCTTCATATTAACTTCTACTGTTACTGTACGTCTTCATATTAACTTCTACTGTTACTGTATGTCTTCATATTAACTTCTACTGTTACTGTACGTCTTCATATTAACTTCTACTGTTACTGTACGTCTTCATATTAACTTCTACTGTTACTGTACGTCTTCATATTAACTTCTACTGTTACTGTATGTCTTCATATTAACTTCTACTGTTACTGTACATCTTCATATTAACTTCTACTGTTACTGTACGTCTTCATATTAACTTCTACTGTTACTGTATGTCTTCATATTAACTTCTACTGTTACTGTATGTCTTCATATTAACTTCTACTGTTACTGTACGTCTTCATATTAACTTCTACTGTTACTGTACGTCTTCATATTAACTTCTACTGTTACTGTACATCTTCATATTAACTTCTATTGTTACTGTACGTCTTCATATTAACTTCTACTGTTACTGTATGTCTTCATATTAACTTCTACTGTTACTGTATGTCTTCATATTAACTTCTACTGTTACTGTACGTCTTCATATTAACTTCTACTGTTACTGTACGTCTTCAAGTTAACTTCTACTGTTACTGTACGTCTTCATATTAACTTCTACTGTTACTGTACGTCTTCATATTAACTTCTACTGTTACTGTACGTCTTCATATTAACTTCTACTGTTACTGTACGTCTTCATATTAACTTCTACTGTTACTGTACATCTTCATATTAACTTCTACTGTTACTGTACGTCTTCATATTAACTTCTACTGTTACTGTACGTTCTTCATATTAACTTCTACTGTTACTGTACGTCTTCATATTAACTTCTACTGTTACTGTACGTCTTCATATTAACTTCTACTGTTACTGTACGTCTTCATATTAACTTCTACTGTTACTGTACGTCTTCATATTAACTTCTACTGTTACTGTACGTCTTCATATTAACTTCTACTGTTACTGTACGTCTTCATATTAACTTCTACTGTTACTGTACGTCTTCATATTAACTTCTACTGTTACTGTACGTCTTCATATTAACTTCTACTGTTACTGTACGTCTTCATATTAACTTCTACTGTTACTGTACGTCTTCATATTAACTTCTACTGTTACTGTACGTCTTCATATTAACTTCTACTGTTACTGTACGTCTTCATATTAACTTCTACTGTTACTGTACGTCTTCATATTAACTTCTACTGTTACTGTACGTCTTCATATTAACTTCTACTGTTACTGTACGTCTTCATATTAACTTCTACTGTTACTGTACGTCTTCATATTAACTTCTACTGTTACTGTACGTCTTCATATTAACTTCTACTGTTACTGTACGTCTTCATATTAACTTCTACTGTTACTGTACGTCTTCATATTAACTTCTACTGTTACTGTACGTCTTCATATTAACTTCTACTGTTACTGGTACGTCTTCATATTAACTTCTACTGTTACTGTACGTCTTCATATTAACTTCTACTGTTACTGTACGTCTTCATATTAACTTCTACTGTTACTGTACGTCTTCATATTAACTTCTACTGTTACTGTACGTCTTCATATTAACTTCTACTGTTACTGTACGTCTTCATATTAACTTCTACTGTTACTGTACGTCTTCATATTAACTTCTACTGTTACTGTACGTCTTCATATTAACTTCTACTGTTACTGTACGTCTTCATATTAACTTCTACTGTTACTGTACGTCTTCATATTAACTTCTACTGTTACTGTACGTCTTCATATTAACTTCTACTGTTACTGTACGTCTTCATATTAACTTCTACTGTTACTGTACGTCTTCATATTAACTTCTACTGTTACTGTACGTCTTCATATTAACTTCTACTGTTACTGTACGTCTTCATATTAACTTCTACTGTTACTGTACGTCTTCATATTAACTTCTACTGTTACTGTACGTCTTCATATTAACTTCTACTGTTACTGTACGTCTTCATATTAACTTCTACTGTTACTGTACGTCTTCATATTAACTTCTACTGTTACTGTACGTCTTCATATTAACTTCTACTGTTACTGTACGTCTTCATATTAACTTCTACTGTTACTGTACGTCTTCATATTAACTTCTACTGTTACTGTACGTCTTCATATTAACTTCTACTGTTACTGTACGTCTTCATATTAACTTCTACTGTTACTGTACGTCTTCATATTAACTTCTACTGTTACTGTACGTCTTCATATTAACTTCTACTGTTACTGTACGTCTTCATATTAACTTCTACTGTTACTGTACGTCTTCATATTAACTTCTACTGTTACTGTACGTCTTCATATTAACTTCTACTGTTACTGTACGTCTTCATATTAACTTCTACTGTTACTGTACGTCTTCATATTAACTTCTACTGTTACTGTACGTCTTCATATTAACTTCTACTGTTACTGTACGTCTTCATATTAACTTCTACTGTTACTGTACGTCTTCATATTAACTTCTACTGTTACTGTACGTCTTCATATTAACTTCTACTGTTACTGTACGTCTTCATATTAACTTCTACTGTTACTGTACGTCTTCATATTAACTTCTACTGTTACTGTACGTCTTCATATTAACTTCTACTGTTACTGTACGTCTTCATATTAACTTCTACTGTTACTGTACGTCTTCATATTAACTTCTACTGTTACTGTACGTCTTCATATTAACTTCTACTGTTACTGTACGTCTTCATATTAACTTCTACTGTTACTGTACGTCTTCATATTAACTTCTACTGTTACTGTACGTCTTCATATTAACTTCTACTGTTACTGTACGTCTTCATATTAACTTCTACTGTTACTGTACGTCTTCATATTAACTTCTACTGTTACTGTACGTCTTCATATTAACTTCTACTGTTACTGTACGTCTTCATATTAACTTCTACTGTTACTGTACGTCTTCATATTAACTTCTACTGTTACTGTACGTCTTCATATTAACTTCTACTGTTACTGTACGTCTTCATATTAACTTCTACTGTTACTGTACGTCTTCATATTAACTTCTACTGTTACTGTACGTCTTCATATTAACTTCTACTGTTACTGTACGTCTTCATATTAACTTCTACTGTTACTGTACGTCTTCATATTAACTTCTACTGTTACTGTACGTCTTCATATTAACTTCTACTGTTACTGTACGTCTTCATATTAACTTCTACTGTTACTGTACGTCTTCATATTAACTTCTACTGTTACTGTACGTCTTCATATTAACTTCTACTGTTACTGTACGTCTTCATATTAACTTCTACTGTTACTGTACGTCTTCATATTAACTTCTACTGTTACTGTACGTCTTCATATTAACTTCTACTGTTACTGTACGTCTTCATATTAACTTCTACTGTTACTGTACGTCTTCATATTAACTTCTACTGTTACTGTACGTCTTCATATTAACTTCTACTGTTACTGTACGTCTTCATATTAACTTCTACTGTTACTGTACGTCTTCATATTAACTTCTACTGTTACTGTACGTCTTCATATTAACTTCTACTGTTACTGTACGTCTTCATATTAACTTCTACTGTTACTGTACGTCTTCATATTAACTTCTACTGTTACTGTACGTCTTCATATTAACTTCTACTGTTACTGTACGTCTTCATATTAACTTCTACTGTTACTGTACGTCTTCATATTAACTTCTACTGTTACTGTACGTCTTCATATTAACTTCTACTGTTACTGTACGTCTTCATATTAACTTCTACTGTTACTGTACGTCTTCATATTAACTTCTACTGTTACTGTACGTCTTCATATTAACTTCTACTGTTACTGTACGTCTTCATATTAACTTCTACTGTTACTGTACGTCTTCATATTAACTTCTACTGTTACTGTACGTCTTCATATTAACTTCTACTGTTACTGTACGTCTTCATATTAACTTCTACTGTTACTGTACGTCTTCATATTAACTTCTACTGTTACTGTACGTCTTCATATTAACTTCTACTGTTACTGTACGTCTTCATATTAACTTCTACTGTTACTGTACGTCTTCATATTAACTTCTACTGTTACTGTACGTCTTCATATTAACTTCTACTGTTACTGTACGTCTTCATATTAACTTCTACTGTTACTGTACGTCTTCATATTAACTTCTACTGTTACTGTACGTCTTCATATTAACTTCTACTGTTACTGTACGTCTTCATATTAACTTCTACTGTTACTGTACGTCTTCATATTAACTTCTACTGTTACTGTACGTCTTCATATTAACTTCTACTGTTACTGTACGTCTTCATATTAACTTCTACTGTTACTGTACGTCTTCATATTAACTTCTACTGTTACTGTACGTCTTCATATTAACTTCTACTGTTACTGTACGTCTTCATATTAACTTCTACTGTTACTGTACGTCTTCATATTAACTTCTACTGTTACTGTACGTCTTCATATTAACTTCTACTGTTACTGTACGTCTTCATATTAACTTCTACTGTTACTGTACGTCTTCATATTAACTTCTACTGTTACTGTACGTCTTCATATTAACTTCTACTGTTACTGTACGTCTTCATATTAACTTCTACTGTTACTGTACGTCTTCATATTAACTTCTACTGTTACTGTACGTCTTCATATTAACTTCTACTGTTACTGTACGTCTTCATATTAACTTCTACTGTTACTGTACGTCTTCATATTAACTTCTACTGTTACTGTACGTCTTCATATTAACTTCTACTGTTACTGTACGTCTTCATATTAACTTCTACTGTTACTGTACGTCTTCATATTAACTTCTACTGTTACTGTACGTCTTCATATTAACTTCTACTGTTACTGTACGTCTTCATATTAACTTCTACTGTTACTGTACGTCTTCATATTAACTTCTACTGTTACTGTACGTCTTCATATTAACTTCTACTGTTACTGTACGTCTTCATATTAACTTCTACTGTTACTGTACGTCTTCATATTAACTTCTACTGTTACTGTACGTCTTCATATTAACTTCTACTGTTACTGTACGTCTTCATATTAACTTCTACTGTTACTGTACGTCTTCATATTAACTTCTACTGTTACTGTACGTCTTCATATTAACTTCTACTGTTACTGTACGTCTTCATATTAACTTCTACTGTTACTGTACAGTCTTCATATTAACTTCTACTGTTACTGTACGTCTTCATATTAACTTCTACTGTTACTGTACGTCTTCATATTAACTTCTACTGTTACTGTACGTCTTCATATTAACTTCTACTGTTACTGTACGTCTTCATATTAACTTCTACTGTTACTGTACGTCTTCATATTAACTTCTACTGTTACTGTACGTCTTCATATTAACTTCTACTGTTACTGTACGTCTTCATATTAACTTCTACTGTTACTGTACGTCTTCATATTAACTTCTACTGTTACTGTACGTCTTCATATTAACTTCTACTGTTACTGTACGTCTTCATATTAACTTCTACTGTTACTGTACGTCTTCATATTAACTTCTACTGTTACTGTACGTCTTCATATTAACTTCTACTGTTACTGTACGTCTTCATATTAACTTCTACTGTTACTGTACGTCTTCATATTAACTTCTACTGTTACTGTACGTCTTCATATTAACTTCTACTGTTACTGTACGTCTTCATATTAACTTCTACTGTTACTGTACGTCTTCATATTAACTTCTACTGTTACTGTACGTCTTCATATTAACTTCTACTGTTACTGTACGTCTTCATATTAACTTCTACTGTTACTGTACGTCTTCATATTAACTTCTACTGTTACTGTACGTCTTCATATTAACTTCTACTGTTACTGTACGTCTTCATATTAACTTCTACTGTTACTGTACGTCTTCATATTAACTTCTACTGTTACTGTACGTCTTCATATTAACTTCTACTGTTACTGTACGTCTTCATATTAACTTCTACTGTTACTGTACGTCTTCATATTAACTTCTACTGTTACTGTACGTCTTCATATTAACTTCTACTGTTACTGTACGTCTTCATATTAACTTCTACTGTTACTGTACGTCTTCATATTAACTTCTACTGTTACTGTACGTCTTCATATTAACTTCTACTGTTACTGTACGTCTTCATATTAACTTCTACTGTTACTGTACGTCTTCATATTAACTTCTACTGTTACTGTACGTCTTCATATTAACTTCTACTGTTACTGTACGTCTTCATATTAACTTCTACTGTTACTGTTGTACGTCTTCATATTAACTTCTACTGTTACTGTACGTCTTCATATTAACTTCTACTGTTACTGTACGTCTTCATATTAACTTCTACTGTTACTGTACGTCTTCATATTAACTTCTACTGTTACTGTACGTCTTCATATTAACTTCTACTGTTACTGTACGTCTTCATATTAACTTCTACTGTTACTGTACGTCTTCATATTAACTTCTACTGTTACTGTACGTCTTCATATTAACTTCTACTGTTACTGTACGTCTTCATATTAACTTCTACTGTTACTGTACGTCTTCATATTAACTTCTACTGTTACTGTACGTCTTCATATTAACTTCTACTGTTACTGTACGTCTTCATATTAACTTCTACTGTTACTGTACGTCTTCATATTAACTTCTACTGTTACTGTACGTCTTCATATTAACTTCTACTGTTACTGTACGTCTTCATATTAACTTCTACTGTTACTGTACTTCTTCATATTAACTTCTACTGTTACTGTACGTCTTCATATTAACTTCTACTGTTACTGTACGTCTTCATATTAACTTCTACTGTTACTGTACGTCTTCATATTAACTTCTACTGTTACTGTACGTCTTCATATTAACTTCTACTGTTACTGTACGTCTTCATATTAACTTCTACTGTTACTGTACGTCTTCATATTAACTTCTACTGTTACTGTACGTCTTCATATTAACTTCTACTGTTACTGTACGTCTTCATATTAACTTCTACTGTTACTGTACGTCTTCATATTAACTTCTACTGTTACTGTACGTCTTCATATTAACTTCTACTGTTACTGTACGTCTTCATATTAACTTCTACTGTTACTGTACGTCTTCATATTAACTTCTACTGTTACTGTACGTCTTCATATTAACTTCTACTGTTACTGTACGTCTTCATATTAACTTCTACTGTTACTGTACGTCTTCATATTAACTTCTACTGTTACTGTACGTCTTCATATTAACTTCTACTGTTACTGTACGTCTTCATATTAACTTCTACTGTTACTGTACGTCTTCATATTAACTTCTACTGTTACTGTACGTCTTCATATTAACTTCTACTGTTACTGTACGTCTTCATATTAACTTCTACTGTTACTGTACGTCTTCATATTAACTTCTACTGTTACTGTACGTCTTCATATTAACTTCTACTGTTACTGTACGTCTTCATATTAACTTCTACTGTTACTGTACGTCTTCATATTAACTTCTACTGTTACTGTACGTCTTCATATTAACTTCTACTGTTACTGTACGTCTTCATATTAACTTCTACTGTTACTGTACGTCTTCATATTAACTTCTACTGTTACTGTACGTCTTCATATTAACTTCTACTGTTACTGTACGTCTTCATATTAACTTCTACTGTTACTGTACGTCATATTAACTTCTACTGTTACTGTACGTCTTCATATTAACTTCTACTGTTACTGTACGTCTTCATATTAACTTCTACTGTTACTGTACGTCTTCATATTAACTTCTACTGTTACTGTACGTCTTCATATTAACTTCTACTGTTACTGTACGTCTTCATATTAACTTCTACTGTTACTGTACGTCTTCATATTAACTTCTACTGTTACTGTACGTCTTCATATTAACTTCTACTGTTACTGTACGTCTTCATATTAACTTCTACTGTTACTGTACGTCTTCATATTAACTTCTACTGTTACTGTACGTCTTCATATTAACTTCTACTGTTACTGTACGTCTTCATATTAACTTCTACTGTTACTGTACGTCTTCATATTAACTTCTACTGTTACTGTACGTCTTCATATTAACTTCTACTGTTACTGTACGTCTTCATATTAACTTCTACTGTTACTGTACGTCTTCATATTAACTTCTACTGTTACTGTATGTCTTCATATTAACTTCTACTGTTACTGTACGTCTTCATATTAACTTCTACTGTTACTGTATGTCTTCATATTAACTTCTACTGTTACTGTACGTCTTCATATTAACTTCTACTGTTACTGTATGTCTTCATATTAACTTCTACTGTTACTGTACGTCTTCATATTAACTTCTACTGTTACTGTATGTCTTCATATTAACTTCTACTGTTACTGTATGTCTTCATATTAACTTCTACTGTTACTGTACGTCTTCATGTTAACTTCTACTGTTACTGTACGTCTTCATATTAACTTCTACTGTACATCTTCATATTAACTTCTACTGTTACTGTACGTCTTCATATTAACTTCTACTGTACTGTACGTCTTCATATTAACTTCTACTGTTACTGTACGTCTTCATATTAACTTCTACTGTTACTGTATGTCTTCATATTAACTTCTACTGTTACTGTACGTCTTCATATTAACTTCTACTGTTACTGTATGTCTTCATATTAACTTCTACTGTTACTGTACGTCTTCATATTAACTTCTACTGTTACTGTATGTCTTCATATTAACTTCTACTGTTACTGTATGTCTTCATATTAACTTCTACTGTTACTGTATGTCTTCATATTAACTTCTACTGTTACTGTACGTCTTCATATTAACTTCTACTGTTACTGTACGTCTTCATATTAACTTCCACTGTTACTGTACATCTTCATATTAACTTCTACTGTTACTGTACATCTTCATATTAACTTCTACTGTTACTGTACGTCTTCATATTAACTTCTACTGTTACTGTACATCTTCATATTAACTTCTACTGTTACTGTACGTCTTCATATTAACTTCTACTGTTACTGTATGTCTTCATATTAACTTCTACTGTTACTGTATGTCTTCATATTAACTTCTACTGGTTACTGTACGTCTTCATATTAACTTCTACTGTTACTGTACGTCTTCATATTAACTTCCACTGTTACTGTACATCTTCATATTAACTTCTACTGTTACTGTACATCTTCATATTAACTTCTACTGTTACTGTACGTCTTCATATTAACTTCTACTGTTACTGTACATCTTCATATTAACTTCTACTGTTACTGTACGTCTTCATATTAACTTCCACTGTTACTGTACGTCTTCATATTAACTTCTACTGTTACTGTACATCTTCATATTAACTTCTACTGTTACTGTACGTCTTCATATTAACTTCTACTGTTACTGTACGTCTTCATATTAACTTCTACTGTTACTGTACATCTTCATATTAACTTCTACTGTTACTGTACGTCTTCATATTAACTTCTACTGTTACTGTACATCTTCATATTAACTTCTACTGTTACTGTACGTCTTCATATTAACTTCTACTGTTACTGTACGTCTTCATATTAACTTCTACTGTTACTGTATGTCTTCATATTAACTTCTACTGTTACTGTATGTCTTCATATTAACTTCTACTGTTACTGTACGTCTTCATATTAACTTCTACTGTTACTGTACGTCTTCATATTAACTTCTACTGTTACTGTACGTCTTCATATTAACTTCCACTGTTACTGTACGTCTTCATATTAACTTCTACTGTTACTGTACGTCTTCATATTACCTTCTACTGTTACTGTACGTCTTCATATTAACTTCTACTGTTACTGTACGTCTTCATATTAACTTCTACTGTTACTGTACGTCTTCATATTAACTTCTACTGTTACTGTACGTCTTCATATTAACTTCCACTGTTACTGTATGTCTTCATATTAACTTCTACTGTTACTGTACGTCTTCATATTAACTTCTACTGTTACTGTACGTCTTCATATTAACTTCTACTGTTACTGTACGTCTTCATATTAACTTATACTGTTACTGTACGTCTTCATATTAACTTCTACTGTTACTGTACGTCTTCATATTAACTTCTACTGTTACTTTACGTCTTCATATTAACTTCTACTGTTACTGTACGTCTTCATATTAACTTTTACTGTTACTGTACGTCTTCATTTTAACTTCTACTGTTACTGTACGTCTTCATATTAACTTCTACTGTTACTGTACGTCTTCATATTAACTTCTACTGTTACTGTACATCTTCATATTAACTTCTACTGTTACTGTACGTCTTCATATTAACTTCTACTGTTACTGTAAGTCTTCATATTAACTTCTACTGTTACTGTAAGTCTTCATATTAACTTCTACTGTTACTGTACGTCTTCATATTAACTTCTACTGTTACTGTACGTCTTCATATTAACTTCTACTGTTACTGTACGTCTTCATATTAACTTCTACTGTTACTGTACGTCTTCATATTAACTTCTACTGTTACTGTACGTCTTCATATTAACTTCTACTGTTACTGTACGTCTTCATATTAACTTCTACTGTTACTGTACGTCTTCATATTAACTTCTACTGTTACTGTACATCTTCATATTAACTTCTACTGTTACTGTACGTCTTCATATTAACTTCTACTGTTACTGTACGTCTTCATATTAACTTCTACTGTTACTGTACGTCTTCATATTAACTTCTACTGTTACTGTACGTCTTCATGTTAACTTCTACTGTTACTGTACGTCTTCATATTAACTTCTACTGTACGTCTTCATATTAACTTCTACTGTTACTGTACATCTTCATATTAACTTCTACTGTTACTGTACGTCTTCATATTAACTTCTACTGTTACTGTACGTCTTCATATTAACTTCTACTGTTACTGTATGTCTTCATATTAACTTCTACTGTTACTGTATGTCTTCATATTAACTTCTACTGTTACTGTACGTCTTCATATTAACTTCTACTGTTACTGTACGTCTTCATATTAACTTCTACTGTCACTGTACGTCTTCATATTAACTTCTACTGTTACTGTATGTCTTCATATTAACTTCTACTGTTACTGTACGTCTTCATATTAACTTCTACTGTTACTGTATGTCTTCATATTAACTTCTACTGTTACTGTACGTCTTCATATTAACTTCTACTGTTACTGTATGTCTTCATATTAACTTCTACTGTTACTGTACGTCTTCATATTAACTTCTACTGTTACTGTATGTCTTCATATTAACTTCTACTGTTACTGTATGTCTTCATATTAACTTCTACTGTTACTGTACGTCTTCATGTTAACTTCTACTGTTACTGTACGTCTTCATATTAACTTCTACTGTACATCTTCATATTAACTTCTACTGTTACTGTACGTCTTCATATTAACTTCTACTGTTACTGTACGTCTTCATATTAACTTATACTGTTACTGTACGTCTTCATATTAACTTCTACTGTTACTGTATGTCTTCATATTAACTTCTACTGTTACTGTACGTCTTCATATTAACTTCTACTGTTACTGTATGTCTTCATATTAACTTCTACTGTTACTGTACGTCTTCATATTAACTTCTACTGTTACTGTATGTCTTCATATTAACTTCTACTGTTACTGTATGTCTTCATATTAACTTCTACTGTTACTGTATGTCTTCATATTAACTTCTACTGTTACTGTACGTCTTCATATTAACTTCTACTGTTACTGTACGTCTTCATATTAACTTCCACTGTTACTGTACATCTTCATATTAACTTCTACTGTTACTGTACATCTTCATATTAACTTCTACTGTTACTGTACGTCTTCATATTAACTTCTACTGTTACTGTACATCTTCATATTAACTTCTACTGTTACTGTACGTCTTCATATTAACTTCTACTGTTACTGTATGTCTTCATATTAACTTCTACTGTTACTGTATGTCTTCATATTAACTTCTACTGTTACTGTACGTCTTCATATTAACTTCTACTGTTACTGTACGTCTTCATATTAACTTCCACTGTTACTGTACATCTTCATATTAACTTCTACTGTTACTGTACATCTTCATATTAACTTCTACTGTTACTGTACGTCTTCATATTAACTTCTACTGTTACTGTACAGCTGTTAGAATAGTGGCCTATCTTCTATTTGCAATTAATATGCATTCAATCCAGTTCTATTATTTAAATTAAAATGATAATCTCCTCTGGCTGTGGTCATCACAGTGAACAGTGTCTGGTAGTGTGATGAGAGGGCACGTGAGCCCTTGTTGCTGTACTTTATCTCTTGGAGCAGAGGCTGCATTCAGCAGACCTGCCTCATCAATGTATTTAAAACACTGACAGCAGGAAGCTGTACTCACGTCTGTGTAGACCTCCACCTTTATCCAGGCCCAGCTCCACTCACAGCTCAGCCCTGAAGCTCTTTGACCTCATCATCTCATCAGTATCTGGGCCTTTCATTCTACTTTGAGTTAAAAACTGCAACCAGATCCGCCGGTGTTCTGGTTTAACGTTAACGAGTGACCGCGTGAACTGAACCGGAACACGGGGGGGGGCTTCATGTTTCATCACGTTACGTTTTTTCCTCCTAATTCGCGATAATGACGAACGTTAAAAGTCGAGAGTTCCGCATGTAGCTCCGCATGTAGCGGACGATAACTTAACCCAGCAAGTCTGAACGGTAACGGAACATAACGGAACTTCACGTTTCACGTGGAACACATATTTTTGATTCAAAGCGGCGAAAAGCGACAAGTTTGCAGGTATGGGGTAGGGGGGAAGTTAAAATACGTGTTGCTCTGTTTAGTTGGATAAATTATGTGTTCATAATTTACTCTATTTATAGGGAGTGTACATATTTGTAAATTATTATTGATATCTTTTGAGTGGGTGAAATCATGTAAATATTTATTGCACATATATTGTTATCTATATACTTACCTGTATATGGTATGTCTGGACTAATTAGAGGGACCATGTGTATATAAGGAGCTCATCTGTTTGTGTGTTGTTCAAATGTAAAAAAATTAATGAAGATTCATCCGAAACCTCTTCTCGACTCCTGATCGGCTCATTTGCCTCCATGGCCGCTCGGGCATCCGAACAATCTTCTATGAATTTTTTTTCAGAATGGTGGCCAGTATACATTCAGTGCCATGCAGGAAGTAAATAGTAAATGGATTTATACTTGGATAGAGCCTTTCTAGTCGTCCAACCACTCAAAGCACTTTAACACTACATGTCACCATGTGGGCTACCCACCTGAGCCTTCACTGCTGTCCTGCAGCTGAAACACAGCTACGGTTATTATTTGTTTCATGTAAAAATTAAGCTCAACACCTATAAATACACTAACTGTAGAGAATACGCAGAGAGTGCGTCTCCTCTCTGCTCTGACTGCAGCGTCTCCTCTTCTGTGAGAGTAACTGTGAGTGCTTTGGGGCGGAGGAGGGGCTCACGGCAGCACCCGCTGCTCGTTCACCACAGTAACTGTAGAACGTACGTGTTTTAACGTCATCGAGTCAAAACACCAGAAAAGTCTCTAGATTTGTCGCTAGTAGCTTTTGACAAAAGAAGTCTCCATGAGGGTTTGGAAAGTCACCAGATTTAGCGAGAAAGTCGGCAAGTTGGCAACACCGGCACCGGCTAAATATG
>JAVDOI010000514.1:0-23160 GCA_032191485.1 Leptoclinus maculatus
GCAGCGCCAGTATTTTTGCACCATGCTTAAGAAGCAGTATGATTTTATAGGGCACACATTTCCAGAAGAAACAAACGGTCAGACAAAGCCTGTGACACATGTAAATAATGGAATAACTATTCATACAGAAAGTTTGTCTCTTAGCTTTTGCAGCGTTATCTATGGTCGTAATAGTGGTCCAAAATGATGTCAAATTGCATACTTTAAGTCAAAAAAAGTCTTAAAATATCCTTGGGGAGGACAACCAAACCCAAAATATCCTAGTATCTTTTATTCAATGTAGAAATTCACGACTCTTTATCCTGCTGCGTAATATGTCCTGTCTGATATGCTGCTCCTAAAACCTAAATAAATGGCTCACACCCTGTCTGGCAGGCTGGTGTTGATTCCAGGCTGAAGGCATCGTACAGTAAAATATGTTTTAGAGTGATACTATAGGCTACAAATAACACAGGCTAGGGAATTTGGGGTTTATGTCCCAACTTTAACATGGGCCGTACTGGGGACACGGCCCTTTTTGGGCACGGTGGAAATGTTTTGGCCATACGGACTAACTCCCATTGCGCCATCCGGGAACCCAAATGCCATTGAGGGGGCCAAGTGTTAACAACTACGAAATGCTATAGAGGGCGCTATTCATCATGGAAACCATGGGTAACATGGGAATGGGTGGGGCTAAGTCCCGAATGGATTATATGCCTTTTGGGTACAACTTTCATCGGAAACATGGAAATGGGTTGGGCTGATCATGGGAAACATGGGAATGGGTGGGGCTAAGTCCCGAATGGATTATATGCCTTTTGGGTACAACTTTCATCGGACACATGGAAAAATGGATGGGGGTAACCATGGGAAACATGGGAATGGGTGGGGCTAAGTCCCGAATGGATTATATGCCTTTTGGGTACAACTTTCGTCGGAAACATGGAAATGGGTGGGGCTGATCATGGGAAACATGGGAATGGGTGGGGCTAAGTCCCGAATGGCCTTTTTTGCTTTTTGAGTGGAAAACATGGAAACGGATCAGCTATCACCGTACGACGCCACGTGGACACCTTGGTTATGTTACCGGATGCACAGGGACGGTCCAAAACTTTACCAAAGTTCTACAGACTTCTTGCTTGGCATGCTGAATCAAGGCATCACAGGGAATGCATGGTGCAAAATTCAAGCAGTTTCAACCTTTTTCTCAGATTTTATGGCCGTTTCAAATTTACCGGCCCTTTAAGAGAATTTAGCACCAATTTACTGTTTTCGGGCACCTTAACTTGGACCTACGAACTCCAAATTTTAGGCATTTCATCTCCACAACCCTCTCTTCGTTCACAAAAAGAATGTATTCCTCTATTTTGCTTTAAAGTATTTTTAATTAATTAAAAGACTGGAGACGTATACATGTGTGTGTTTCTGTTGGGTCCTATAAAAACACTAATAAACGACTTGTTGTTATGAAATTGACATATGTTGGACACAAGAGGATACTCTACTAGGCTGCATTGGATTGAAGTCATTAGCATGCTGCTAACAGGAGATAATTTTCCAGAGGGCTGAGAGATGGGATTCTTGGTGAGCATGTTCAGAACCTAAGATAAGATGTTGGGTGCAATTTCCAGACTGTTTGAGCTTTTTGATGAGTTATTTGCATGTTGTAGAAATAAAGGACAGGGTTAGGACTTTTGGCATGAATGAGAGCACAATCAAATGTAGGCAACATGGCATTTTTTGATTTATAAGGGAAGGGCACTGCCATTTCGCATACAGAAAAGGAGGACAAATGGCCCTTTTCGAGTTATAAGGAATGTTCAAAAACGGCCATTTGTCCTAAATTTGAATGGGCTCT
Organism: Leptoclinus maculatus; assembly: GCA_032191485.1. Lineage (NCBI taxonomy): Eukaryota > Metazoa > Chordata > Actinopteri > Perciformes > Stichaeidae > Leptoclinus > Leptoclinus maculatus. The sequence goes on from JAVDOI010000514.1 coordinate 1,841, forward strand.
CATTTATGCCAAAAGTCCCAACCCAAATGGCCGTTTTTGGAAGATAAGGGAAGATAGGGCCTTCGAAAAAGCCTGTTTTCAGTGTTTAGAGTCAAGAGGGTTATTGCTGGGTCCTATAAAAACACTAATAAACGACTTTGTTTTATAAAATTGACATATGTTGGACACAAGAGGACACTCTACTAGGATGCATTGGTTTGAAGTCATTAGCATGCTGCTAACAGGAGATAGCTTTCCCAAGGGTCTACAGACTTCTTACTTTCCAGACTGAATCAAGGTATCAAGGGGAAGGTGTCCTGCGAAATCCAGGCAGTTTCAACCTTTTTCTCAGATGCTATGACCGTTTTACATAGGTCAAATTGACTGCTCTTTATGGTAATTTAGGCCCGATTTACATGACAGATGTTGATGAAAATGATATATGATGGACAGCAGTAGCATGGCTACAACATATTAAAAAAGCAGAGCTCTCAGATGTTTAGAACAAAAATTTCTCCAATCTGACTTAACAGCACGACAGGGTGTACATCTTGCTAAGATGTTCACCCTCCTGTTCTCCTGAGTTTCATACAGGCAAATTTATTTTCTAGACATTTTAGAGGGATTTTGTTCACGTGACCTCATTGTAGGCCTAGTCCACAATGTGTGTCCGTAATCTGTGGTTTCTGGGACCCATATTTGAGAGATTATGGCCATTTTTGCATAGGTCAAATTTACCGGCCCTTTAAGAGGATTTAGAGCCAATTAAGACCTTTTTTGCTGTTTTTGGGCACCTTAACTTGGACCTACGGACTCCAAAATGTAGGCATTTCATCTCCACGACCCTCTCTTCATTCACAAAAAGAAAGAATTCCTCTATTTTGCTTTAAAGTATTTTTAATTAATTAAAAGACTGTAAATTACGTCCACATGTGTCTGTTTCTGTTGGGTGCCATAAAACCATTTCTACAAGACAGATGTTGATGTAAATGATATATGGTGGACACCAGAGGATGCTCTACTAGCATGAATTGGATTGATCTTATTAGCATGTTGCTAACAGGTGATAGCTTTTCCTAGGGTCTACAGACTTTTTACTTTCCAGCCTGAATCAAGGTATCAGGGAGAATGTGTGTTGCAAAATGCAGGCAGTTTCAACCTTTGTCTCAGATTTTATGACCGTTTGTACATAGGTCAAATGTACCGTCCCTTTAACATACTTTAGGCCCAATTTACACATTTGTTGCTGTTTTCGGGAACTTTAACTTGGACCTACGAACTCTACACATCAGGGGGAAGGTGTGGTGCAAAATTCAGGCAGTTTCAACCTTTTTCTCAGACTCTATGGCCATTTTTACATAATGCACCAATTACGACCTTTTGACCTTTGACCTAAACGCCTGGTTTTGGGCACCTTAACTTGGACCTACGAACTCTAAATTTCAGCCATTTCATCTCCACGACCCCCTCTTCATTGTCAAAAAGAATGCATCCCTTTATTTGGCTTTAAAGTATTTTTAATTAATTAAAAGACTGGAGACATTCACGAAACACAGTGAATTTCCCATTGATATTCACACCATGTAATCTATGGGCAAAGGTTGAATTACTGTGAGAATCTCAGCCTCATTGAACCTTGTTTTCTATGGGTTAATAGGTCAAACATAGTCGAAATGCCATACATTAGTATGGGAAAAGTTTAAGGAATTTCCCATTGATTTTCCTGAAAATGTATCGTTGGGCAAAGGTTGAATTACTGTGAGAATCTCAGCCTCATTGAATCTTGTTTTCTATGGGTTAATAGGTCAAACATAGTCGAAATGCCATACATTACTATGGAAAAAGTTTAAGGAATTTCTCATTGATTTTCATGAAAATGTATTGTTGGGCAAAGGTTGAATTACTGTGAGAATCTCAGCCTCATTGAACCTTGTGTTCTATGGGTTAATAGGTCAAACAAAGTCAAAATGCCATACAATACTATGAGAAAACTGTAGGGAATTTCCCATTGATTTTCATAACAGTTAATTGTTGGGCAAAGGTTGAATTACTGTGAGAATCTCAGCCTCATTGAACCTTGTTTTCTATGGGTTAATAGGTCAAACATAGTCAAAATGCCATACATTAGTATGGGAAAACTGTACGGAATTTCCCATTGATTTTCATAACAGTTAATCGTTGGGCAAAGGTTGAATTACTGTGAGAATCTCAGCCTCATTGAACCTTGTTTTCTATGGGTTAATAGGTCAAACATAGTCGAAATGCCATACATTACTATGGAAAAGGTTTAAGGAATTTCCCATTGAATTTCCTGACAAAGAATCGTTGGGCAAAGGTTGAATTACTGTGAAAATCTCAGCCTCATTGAACCTTGTTTTCTATGAGATAATAGGTCAAACAAAGTAAGATTGGAGTTGGTCCAATCCTTTTCATTTTCATACCAGTGGACCAAGGCGTTGAGATTGTAGTGTAGTCCAAATTTCAGTTTCCTAGTCCATTGTTTTCTATGGGATTCCAGGCCAAATAAAGTTAAAATAAAGGGTTAGGACTTTTGGCATAAATGAGAGCCCAATCAAATGTAGGGGAAATGCCCTTTTTTGAGTTATAAGGGAAGGGCACTGCCATTTCGCATACAGAAAAGGAGGACAAATGGCCCTTTTTGAGTTATAAGGAATGTTCAAAAACGGCCATTTGTCCTAAATTTGAATGGCCTCTCATTTATGCCAAAAGTCCCAAGCCTGTTCTCATTGCTCCCATACAGTATCTACAGTATGCTCTAGACTAGGAGGCTGAAACTTACTAGAGGGCATACCTGGGACCAGCCCACCAGATGTGCAAAGTTTCAAGCAAATCGGGCAAAAAAACCATTCAAAATACTTTGAAGTTTTTTTTGTGTTTTTTTTGTGTTTTTAGAGTTCAGGCCGATTTCGAGGCTCTGGCGCGGTCCAGAGCAGTTGCCTGACTCCCCCCATCGTCCTGATAGTCATTTAGATGACATGGGGCGCAAAAAAACATTCAAAATACTTTGAAGTTTTTTTTGTGTTTTTTTGTGTTTTTTGTGTTTTTTTTTGTTTTTTTGTGTTTTTAGAGTTCAGGCCGATTTCGAGGCTCTGGCGCGGTCCAGAGCAGTTGCCTGACTCCCCCCATCGTCCTGATAGTCATTTAGATGACATCGATCCAGAATCCCCCCGAGGTGGCCCTTCAGTGGCCCAAAAGTTCCCGGAGTGATGGACCAAATGGCCCAAAAGTTCCCGTAGTGATGGACCAAATGGCCCAAAAGTTCCCGGCCGTCCGGGAACACGAAGGCCATTCGGGGGCCATGGTTTTGAAGTGGCCCTTTTTGGCCCAAATGGCCCGACCGGAATGGCAGTTTTGTTCCCGCACGTCCAAGTCAATGTCCCCGTAGTGGACAAAAAAGATAAAAGGCCATTCGGGCACACTGTTCCCAAACTTTGGAAAATCATAACTCGGCGAGCGTAAGTCCAAACCGAACACAAAATTCCCGCGTTAAACTAGAGCAAGTATATATTGCGAATATAGGACCTGCTTATTTTTAGCGGCGCTCCTTCTGTCCATAATGTTTCTTTGAAAAAGGACCTGTTTTGTCCTTAGCTCCAATGCAAATTTATTGCAAGTGTCCCGGCAAGCCCTAGGGGCGGAAAGCATTTTAAGTATTAACACTATGGGTAAATATACAAGCACACCACGTTAACCCTATACTGTTTCAGTTGGAGTATTATTGGGGTATTATAGACCTACTATAGAAGATGCATAGCATTTGAATAGTATAATAATATAACAATCAAATCACGACTGACACAGAATGCTATAACATGCTTAAAGATATAATAAATAAATAATTCAATTCAATTAATTTTGTAGAGTCAAAAATAAAACATAAATAGGAATTAGGAGCAAGACATTGCTGACACCGCCCCATACACACGCCAACAAGTGAATGAATAATGGGGGTAATGGGACTTATTTTTCTTCAACTTCAAGAACTGCATCTGGCTGTATCAATGTGCTTTCCCACGCTGTACAGGAGTGTGTGGATGAAGCATTAAGTTGTGACTCTATGCTTTGTGATGTTACTACTCCCCTTATCTTTTCAGTCATTACTGCAAAACCTCTCCTCAGTGAGTCTGCAACTTGCCATATGTAGTTTACACAGAGATTAGCCTAATATAACGATCGCAATAGAAAGTGTACACATGAAAATGGCCACCCCTCTAACCATCCTGCTATATTGATTTAAAGGAAAATGTCTTTTCTACTCCTATTTCATGTCTATGGATACAACTCTATACCTGCATTTGTCTGTTATCATCAATATCGTTGTCATTGAACAGTGAGCACTGTTTAATGTGAAAAGGTAGCTTAAAAAAAAGCAGTGCTACAAAACAAGACCTTATTGATCTCCGCATTAATTCATGTTACACCTCTGACATGGCAAAATAAATCAAATATAGACTATTATAATTGTTGTTATTATTATTGTCAATAATGAGATAATGAATAATGATAAAATATCATTAAAATAGTATAAAAGAAAACACAAGCAAGAGTTTACATAAGGGCTAGTCTAACATTTTAACAGAGTGCATTATGGATTGAAAACATGACAACCTTAAAATACATGATAAATATAGACAATATACATTATGGTTATCATTGTTTGAATGCAAATTTAAAAAATAATAATTATAGCAATATAAATAATATCAATATTAATATTATGTATTTATTTATTTTTTATCAAATGTAGCATTTCATTCATGCCTATCTTTGGTCAAAAAGACAACATTTAAAGTGTATTCCCAAACTTTAATACTACTTTTGATCAATAGGGGGCGGTAGAGAGTGGACAAACAGCGATGCACACTTCAAGAACAGCCGACCTCATGGGGACTGCAGTGCTCTGTGTATACACTAGGGGAGCATTCATACACACACACACAGATTTTTGTCTTGAAAATGCTTTTCCAGGGGACTTCAGAGAAAAATACATGGGGCGTGTCTAGACACTGTTTTGAAGCTCGTAGGAGGGGTCTGCCGGTGGGGACCTCATTTTTTGTCCCCACGGTGACACAAGTCCCCATGGGTCTGTGTGCATTCAGGTCAAAGTCCTCACCGGGATACAATAACAAGAACACACACACACACACACACACACACACACACACACACACACACACGTAGTGCCCTCTGAATGATGGGCTGCTGATTGAAGAGACAGAAAGTGGACAAACACCAGTGATGAGGAGTGAAATGATGTGTGTGTGTCTCTTGTCCAGTCAGATCAGTTGATTAGAACAGACTCAACCATCATTTCCTCTTCATCTCTCTCAGCTCATCATTTCCTCTTCGTCTCTCTCAGCTCATCATTTCCTCTTTTTGTTCTCGTTCCTATTTTTCTGCAAAAATCCAAGATGGCGACATGACGACTACGTCCACTTCTTATAAACAGTCTGGAAACAAGAAACATGTCGTAAATAAAACATTTGAGGATAATATCTTTTAAATAACCACCTGAACACTCTTCACGGACGATAGTCGCACTAGAATGGCAGACAGGCGTCTGAGGCGGTGAGCTCAGCTCGTCCTTTAGTCTCCAGACGGTTGGAGGCGTAATGAAACCACGAGCCGCTCTGAAGAGGCTCTTCACCGTCTCCCGGGAGTAGAAGTCCACTCGAGTAATCAGCGGCGCTGCTACTCTGTGAAAGGACATGTTTTAAAGACAGAGAGCAGGACTCTCACCTAGTCACATGTTCTCTCTTTAAATCTTTATGTGACAGAAGTCTGGAAGCCAAGTCAGATACAAAAACCCAACATGACACAAAGTCTAGTTAGTTAGACCCAGTCTGGGTCCATGCTGCACCCAGACTAGGTCCAGTCTGACCTAGAGTAATCTGGACTGACTCCAGAACAGAATCCATGTTTAATTTACGCTACTTTTAAATACTCAAACCTGTCCTGATAATTAACTTTACGAGTTTAGTTTTTTTCATTCTGACTGGTTCATCTTCACCGGTTAGGTTTTATTTCTCCCAATAAATCAACATGTGACTGACATGTTATTTCTGTAACTGACAGCCTGAGATCAGGAGTAGTTTAGATCACATCTAAACTTTGTCAGACTCTGTTGTGCTTGATGCGATCGTTTGCTAGCTTTAGCAGTGGCGGGCCGTGCATTGTATACCTGGGCCTTCACTGCTGTCCTGCAGCTGAAACACAGCTACGGTTATTTGTTTTGTGTACAAATGAAGCTCAACACCTATAAATACAGTAACTGCAGAGAATACGCTGAGAGTGCGTCTCCTCTCTGCTCTGACAGTCTGTGAGTGCTTTGGGGCGGAGGAGGGGCTCACGGCAGCACCCGCTGCTCGTTCACCACAGTAACTGTAGAACGTACGTGTTTTAACGTCATCGAGCCAAAACACCAGACAAGTCTCCAACAACACCAGAACAAGTCTCCAACAACACCAGAACAAGTCTCCAACAACACCAGAACAAGTCTCCAACAACACCAGAACAAGTCTCCAACAACACCAGAACAAGTCTCCAACAACACCAGAACAAGTCTCCAACAACACCAGAACAAGTCTCCAACAACACCAGAACAAGTCTCCAACAACACCAGAACAAGTCTCTAGATGTGTCACTAGTAGCTTTTGACAAAAAATGTCTCCATGAGTTTGGAAAGTCGGCAGATTTAGAGAGAAAGTCGGCAACACTGGCACCGGCTAAATATCTCCCGAGAGCAACATAGGACGTAACAATAGTTCCTATCACATATAAAACCAAACAAAAATCCATCTTCATAAAAATGAGTTGTACAAATATATAAACAAGCATATTAAAGCTACTGCAGAGGTAAAAACCAAGGCATTTAACTTACCAGAGCTGCTGTTCACTATTTAAAGACAAAGTCCATCCTCCTTGTTGACTCTTTGGAGTCATGGGCATTTTCTCAATTTTTACATTTTTCTTAAATTCACTTTCATATACGATACATACCCCCGTCTTGTATCAAAATGTGCAGAACACTCTCAGCTCTCTATATAATGAGGCACCAATTGTCCTAAGGCACTGTAAAGCGATAATTTGGCCCTAAAGTTGAAGTCCAATTTTTGAAATTCTTCAAATCTCTTGTGAAAACATAACTTTACTCATGTGAATCAGTTGTTTTGGTGCTTGAAATTGGTTTACCAAAGTCTTAGGTTCACACAAGTAGTGGAATATATGAATAAAATAGATAAATAATAAATGTCTAAAACCAAATTTTGTAATATCGTTTGAGTAGAAGTGTTGTCACTCTACTTTCACCACTAGAGGGACCGAGATAAAATGGGAGTAATGGCTTCAAAACTACAGATGCCAACTCAATTGCTCACTAGAACCACATTCTGCCACGTGACCATTTAACCAAAGCCGTTCCATTAAGTACCCAATTTCAGTCAAATCAGCATTGAAGTCAGACTAATTTTGTTGAAGAGACGTTAAAATTACAGATGCAAGGGCCCCATTCAGACCTCCATATGTGGTCTGGAGTCCAATCCCAATGAGTTCCACTGATGCATTTTAAACTCTGGTGCAAGTCACAAGAACTCTATGGTAAATAAAACAACTATATGGTTCTTGTGGTCAGATTATTTTATTAATACTTTTCAAAACAGTTCCAGGAAGGCTGAAGCTCTCCGTAACAAAGTTCACCTGAAAAACAGGAAAAGGTCAAAGGTTAGTCATGAACCATCATTGAACACCTTAAACTTCATCTGCTTTTTTTTTACCTCATTAGACCTTCCCTCCTGGAGTCTGTCTTGGTGGTGGAGGTTTAGGGTAGAATGGAGAGTACCTAGTGTGGGAAGAGACTACTGCTGCTCGCCGGTAGCCATTTCTGGACTGGATGAGTTTGGATGAGGAAGGCGGCGGAGCCGGCATCCAATAGGTCGGGTCATAGAACGAGGATTCAGGTCGAGTTTCCAAAGGCCAACCAGGGGGCGAACCAGAACCACCACCAAGGCCGAAGCTTGCAGGAGCAGCATAAGATCCACCTGTCGGGTTGTAGAACGGGGTTGTAGAACGAGGATTCAGGTCGAGTTTCCAAAGGCCAACCAGGGGGCGAACCAGAACCACCAGCAAGGCCGAAGCTTGCAGGAGCAGCATAAGATCCACCTGTCGGGTTGTAGAACGAGGATTCAGGTCGAGTTTCCAAAGGCCAACCAGGGGGCGAACCAGAACCACCAGCAAGGCCGAAGCTTGCAGGAGCAGCATAAGATCCACCTGTCGGGTTGTAGAACGAGGATTCAGGTCTTGGTGCAGGTCGAGTTCCCAAAGGCCGACCAGGGGGGGAACCAGAACCACCACCAAGGCCGACGCTTGCAGGAGCAGCATATGATCCACCTGTCGGGTTGTAGAACGAGGATTCAGGTCTCGGTGCAGGTCGAGTTTCCAAAGGCCGACCAGGGGGGGAACCAGAACCACCACCAAGGCCGAAGCTTGCAGGAGCAGCATAAGATCCACCTGTCGGGTTGTAGAACGAGGATTCAGCTCCCGGTTTAGGCCGAGTTTCCAAAGGCCGACCAGGGAGGGAACCAGAACCACCACCAAGGCTGAAGCTTGCAGGAGCAGCATAAGATCCACCTGTCGGGTTGTAGAACGAGGATTCAGGTCTTGGTGCAGGTAGAGTTTCCAAAGGCCGACCAGGGGGGGAACCAGAACCACCACCAAGGCCGAAGCTTGCAGGAGCAGCATAAGATCCACCTGTCGGGTTGTAGAACGAGGATTCAGCTCCCGGTTTAGGCCGAGTTTCCAAAGGCCGACCAGGGAGGGAACCAGAACCACCACCAAGGCTGAAGCTTGCAGGAGCAGCATAAGATCCACCTGTCGGGTTGTAGAACGAGGATTCAGGTCTCGGTGCAGGTCGAGTTTCCAAAGGCCGACCAGGGGGGGACCCAGAACCACCACTAAGGCCGAAGCTTGCAGGAGCAGCATAAAATCCACCTGTCGGGTTGTAGAACGAGGATTCAGGTCCCGGTGCAGGTCGAGTTTCCAAAGGCCGACCAGGGGGGGAACCAGAACCACCACCAAGGCCGAAGCTTGCAGGAGCAGCATATGATCCACCTGTTGGGTTGTAGAACGAGGATTCAGCTCCCAGTTTAGGCCGAGTTTCCAAAGACCGACCAGGGGAGGAACCAGAACCATCAACAAGACTAGAGGTTGCAAGCGCAGCATAAAGACCAGCTTCGTCCATCAGGTCGTCGAGCGAGGAGTCACCTCCCTCTGTAGGCTGAGCGACCAAAGGACGGTCGGGGAAAGAAGCAGGTCTGTCACCAAAGTTTTTGTTTGCAAGAGCAGCATCAAGTCCATCAGTGGTACCTTTGTTACCTGAAACCAAAGATAAGAAAACACAGGTCCAGGACTGTTAAACTGAAGACAGTCAAGTTTCTCAACTAATCTTTGCTTTATGATCAGTTCAGACAAGTAAATAGACAGAACAGCAAAGGCTTGTGGAATAAAATGGTCTCAATGCTTTAGGGGGTGAGAATAAGGACTGGAGACTTACCACCTCTAAAAGGATCAGATCCAGGACCATAGTTTAAGGCTTCAGGAGCACCGATGTAAGGAACAGGTCCATTACCAAAGTCCAAGGTTGGAGCCTCGTTCCCAGCAGCAGCGAACATGAAGCCAGGAGGAACCAGGACTGGGCTGAATGCTGCTTCACCAACTGAGCTCACATTGGAGTCTTCACTGGTGGCAGCATCAGATTGAGGAATCTCAGAGAAGCTGCGAGTCTTGTTCCCAGTGCCGCTAGCTGATGGATCGGTATAGAGGACGTACCCTGCACCCTGGGTGGTGTTGGAATCGGGACTAACAATGAACCGGTTTAGCTTGTAACTTGGTGACCAGTCTGCAGCCACAACGGGAGTTCCCGGATCGGATGGGGACTGGTTTCCAGTGGGAGAGCCTGCATGTTGGGGGGCCACCCCAGGCTGCTGATAATCAGCAGATGGTTCATACTGCAGGTTGACCAGAGGAAGACCAGGATCAGATCCATCACTTGAGCCCCTAGTAACACTGTAGGGATATCTGGAGTCTGGAGGGACAGAATGAGTTGTGAAGAAACCTCTGCATCAACACATGGTCCAAGTACTGATTATGATAATAATTAGTGGTTCAAGTTTGCATTTTAACCTGAAAGCCTTTTCAATCAAAACACAAATTCTCTCTTGTTATTCTACTTTCAGAGAACTTTAAGACTGAAGATCTGTCATCATCTATTTTATATCTGATTCAAGTCTGTTCACAGAAAGTTAAAAACAAATGAACCTCACCTCTATCAGCAGGCAAACAAACTCCACCACTAAACAGCAGCAGACAGATCCAAGAAACCCTGAGAGAGAGACAGAACAAACTAGTTCATCCTCTAACAGTTAACTTGAACTAGAAGGATCGTGGTCTTTGTCGTATTAACCCCTTCAGCTCACCTTAGAGACGGTCCAGACACCATGTTTGACTTGAAGCAGCAACTGGGCCTCAGCAGCTCATGGAGGTTCGTAGACTGAAGCTCTGTGCTGTGAACTCAATGAGGCTCCTCTGGTCTTTTATACTGACGCTCCACATGCTCTCTGCTCTAATTAGAGTCATTGAGAACACCTGAGTCCCTGCAGCCTGTTTCAGGAAGAGAGGCTTCACGTCTTATAGTCTGAAAAGTAACTTGAAGCTGTCAGATAAATGTAGTGGAGTAAAAAGAGATGTAGGACACACATTTATAGGCCCAACAAGAGCAAGATATGTAGAAATAAAGAGGCAATATCAGAGAAATACATCAAATACAGATCAAAATATACTGAACTGAGTCAGGTCAAGTCTAAAGAGGAGGCTCTTAAGAGGACTTTAAAAGTCCAGAAGATTCCAAAAGAGAATTTACTTTAAAAGGAAACGTTCCTCAAATATGTTTATTCACTTTCTTTGAAGAGTTAGATGAGAAGTACGTTTGGAGGCTCTAGGAACCTCAAGTAATCCTTCATTCTGGTGGGGTAATAGATTACTATGAGACCCTTAACATATGATGGTGTTCAACCAGTGAGCCAGTACAGAGAAGCTAACACAGGAGTAACATGATCTCATAAAATAAGCTTTTAGCGGTAGCATTGTGCTAGCTCGCTAGTGTATTCTGTCCCATTTCACGTCACATTCTGATTGGTCGGTCCATCGTCATGAGTCGTAGCAGAAGACGCATCAAGAGATTTGGGTCTTTGTTTTGTCGTTGGAAGTTGTGGAAGATGAACTCACATGTTTTACTTCAGTAAAAGTACCAATACCACAGTGTAGAAATACTTTGTACTTAAAGGTGCAGTGTGTGGGATCTGGCGCCATCTATTGGTGAAGAGCGAGACAATTTACAAGGAGGACAAAAACATCAGCTGTTGCAGATTTTAGTTCTTGAACCATCAGAGGTTTTTGTAGCAGCCACTGATATTTAGATCACATGACATCCTGCAGAACACACACACACACACACACACACACACGCTCTCTGTGACTCGAGTGCAGCATTAAGTGTCTCCTCTCGTCTCTTTGAAGCTTTTGTTCCTTGTTCCTTGTTGAAGCCTGGCTGCAGGAGCGTGGCTGTGAAGTCAAAGGTCAGGGAGCAAATCACACACACACACACACACACACACACACACACACACACACACACACACACACACACGCCAACACACACACACACACACACACACACACACACACTCTCACACTCACACACACACACACACACACACACACACACACACACACACACACACACACACACACACACAACACCACACACACACACACACACACACACACACACACACACACACACACACACACACACACACACACACACACACACACACTCACACACACACACACACACACACACACACACACACACACACACACTCACACACACACACACACACACACACACACACTCACACACACACACACACACACACACACACTCACACACACACACACACACACACACACACACACACACACACACACACACACACACACACACACACACACACACTCACACACACACACACACACACACACACACTCACACACACACACACACACACACACACACACACACTCTCCACTTTCATCTGCAGGAGAAGAAGGCCGGATTGTGTCGGAGCCTCTTTTCTGTCGCTCTGTGAAGTCTCTTCAGCTCGGTGCGACTGCCTTCACACAACGCCGGCTTCTAAGTGATCAATCAATAACTCGCTTCACTCTTCTATTTAAATATTACTGTAATATTTGAAAGACCAAAGATCAGAAAGTACCTTTACTTTACTTCAGTGTTTACATTTCATTTGAAGCTACTTTAGAGATTCAGAATATAACCGACTAATCAATGCTGTATTATTATTATTATTATAGATTCAAATAAGACTTTATTGATACCAAAGCTCCTCAAAGTCTTTCAAACGAGCTTCGCCTTCACCAGCTGCAACATCAAAGCATCAACAGTTCAGATCTGATAATAAAACATGAATCTGACATTGTGCAGAGTGAGGACTTGTATTTAGTGTATAACCCTAAAGGAACAGTGTGTGGCATTAAGGAGGATAAATAAGAAACCAAACACTGGCTCTAAAGAGGAACGTTGGACGCTGTAGCTCTCAGAAACTCTCAGTATTTCTACACTATAGTATTGGTACATATACTGAACATGTGAGTACATCTTCTACAACTTCCAAAGGTGTCAAAAATGTAATCCTCCAAACGTACTTCTCATCTAACTCTTCAAAGAAAGTGAATAAACATATTTGAGGAACGTTTCCTTTTAAAGTAAATTCTCTTTTGGAATCTTCTGGACTTTTAAAGTCCTCTTAAGAGCCTCCTCTTTAGACTTGACCTGACTCAGTTCAGTATATTTTGATCTGTATTTGATGTATTTCTCTGATATTGCCTCTTTATTTCTACATATCTTGCTCTTGTTGGGCCTATAAATGTGTGTCCTACATCTCTTTTTACTCCACTACATTTATCTGACAGCTTCAAGTTACTTTTCAGACTATAAGACGTGAAGCCTCTCTTCCTGAAACAGGCTGCAGGGACTCAGGTGTTCTCAATGACTCTAATTAGAGCAGAGAGCATGTGGAGCGTCAGTATAAAAGACCAGAGGAGCCTCATTGAGTTCACAGCACAGAGCTTCAGTCTACGAACCGCCACGAGCTGCTGAGGCCCAGTTGCTGCTTCAAGTCAAACATGGTGTCTGGACCGTCTCTAAGGTGAGCTGAAGGGGTTAATACGACAAAGACCACGATCCTTCTAGTTCAAGTTAACTGTTAGAGGATGAACTAGTTTGTTCTGTCTCTCTCTCAGGGTTTCTTGGATCTGTCTGCTGCTGTTTAGTGGTGGAGTTTGTTTGCCTGCTGATAGAGGTGAGGTTCATTTGTTTTTAACTTTCTGTGAACAGACTTGAATCAGATATAAAATAGATGATGACAGATCTTCAGTCTTAAAGTTCTCTGAAAGTAGAATAACAAGAGAGAATTTGTGTTTTGATTGAAAAGGCTTTCAGGTTAAAATGCAAACTTAAACCACTAATTATTATCATAATCAGTACTTGGACCATGTGTTGATGCAGAGGTTTCTTCACAACTCATTCTGTCCCTCCAGACTCCAGATATCCCTACGCTGCTTCTAAGGGCTTCATTGTTGGATCTGATCCTGTTCTGTTCAACTCTCCCCCTGGAAACCAGTCCCCATCCGGTCCGGGAACTCCCATCGTGGCCTCAAACTGGTCACCAGGTTATGAGCTGAACCGGTTCATTGTTGGTCCTGAATCTGAGGCTCCTTCCCAGGGTGTCGGGTACGTCGCCAATACCGACACATCGTTCTACGACCCGACCTATTGGATGCCGGCTCCTCCGCCTCACTCGTCCAAACTCATCCAGTCCAGAAATGGCTACCGGCGAGCAGCAGTAGTCTCTTCCCACACTAGGTACTCTCCATTCTACCCTAAACCTCCACCAAGACCGACTCCAGGAGGGAAGGTCTAATGAGGTAAAAAAAGCAGATGATGTTTAAGCTGTTCAATGATGGTTCATGACTAACCTTTGACCTTTTCCCTGTTTTTCAGGTGAACTTTGTTACGGAGAGCTTCAGCCTTCCTGGAACTAATTAATAAACGAATCTGACAATGAGAACTTATTGTGATGTTTCATTTACCAAACGGTTCCTTTGACCTGAACTGATTTACACACAGGCTTAAAACTTACTACATCTAAACTACAGACTGTATAAGAAGTGGACGTAGTCTTCATGACGTCTCTCGTTGGTTTGTGACCTTTTGAAGCCTCAATTTCAGCGATTTGGCAGTCGCCATCTTGGTTTTTCTCAACCAGTGACCATATCTGGACTGAGGAGGAGTGACGTAGAGACGCCGTATACGTCTCTGGTAGAGACCTGTCAATCACTGTGTAGCCCCGCCCCTAAAGCATCCCCTGCTTTATGGTCTGTTTGACTCTAAATGGACCATAATGTACTAAATGAACATCATGCTGTATTGAAGAAGACTTGAAACTAGAGATTGAGACCATAAACTCATGTTTACAATGTTTACTGAGGTAATAAATCAAGAGAGAAGTAGAGTCATTTTCTCATAGACTTCTATAGAACCAGAGGAGTCGCCCCCTGGTGGACACTAGAGAGAATGCAGCTTTAACACATGAAGAACTGGAGGTCGTCTCCTGGTTTAAAGGTATATTAAGTAGCATTGTCCTTTCGTCTAAACTGAGTGTTCAAAGTTGGCAAGCAGAAAAAAAGAAGCCTCACGCTTCTAGTTGATTCTTTTTCTATTACACTTTTTTCATGAAAATGTTTCATATTGCAGAACTGATCAGTATTTGAGTCTGAATTAATATGAAAGTCCACAGAAGTGTAAACGGGAGCCGCTCCACAACACAATTAATTCTGAATGCACAAACACTCGACTGTCTCGTCTCTTCAGCTTCATGTTTTATTTTATGTCTCGGTGAACGAGCTCTCGAACAAACGTCCTGCAATTACCTGGAGGGCCAATTAAACACTGAAACTAATGATGTAATTAATCTTTAACGTATCAAAGGCAGCTTCAGTGAGTCACATCAAACAAACTGGTTCAAAGTGTCTCCATCACTCAATCAACTGGACTTCAGTCTGTTTTTACATGAACATAGTCAGCATGTCAGATACATTTGGTTTAACGGTTTAAACTTGAGTCTAAATATTAGAATGACTTTGAAAGATGTCACTTTGAGGCATAAATGAAATTATGAATCTTTCATGACTTTTGTTAATTTGACATCTTGGTTGAATGTTTGTGATCATAATGTCACAAATCAATTCCACTAAATATAGATTATTTATTCAATTAAAATACTGCAAAACCCTTTTTCTTTTTAATTGTGTTGTATATTTGTAATGGTTGTGACCGACAACATGTTGGTCCGTCCCTCATTCCTGTCTGTGGCCCATTGGTTCCTACTGAAGATGTAAATCTTTTAGAACAGTTTCTTCAGTGACTCACACAAACTGAAGGAAATAGTTTGTTTGGGACTATTTTCAGCGGCGGATGAATCTATATTTGGTGTTCTAGTGAGTTTGAGTCAAACTAAACTGTCAATCAGATCAATCAGAGTTTAACTTTTAATCAGTTTTTATAAGAAGAGTCGATGCTTTAAAAACATCGCAGTCATTTAAACTCTTTAACAGTCAGAAATACACGACAGGAATACAATATTATTATTATTATTATTATAACAGATGGTTGTGTTTGTGTGCAGAAACTCCAAATCTTCTTGTTTAAACTTAGACAAAAACATTTCCAACATGAAGTTATAAAACGCATCATGAAAAGTAAAGGAATGATCAACCAAAGAAGTCTGGAGATCAGTTAGACCCCCAAAGAGGCCCCAACGTGAATCTGAAGGGTCAGAAGATGAAGAAAAGGAATTCAATTATGATAATAAAAAATAAAAATACAAGTTTTAACCTAAAATGTTGAGTTTTTCTGCGTTTTCTCAGATTAAAAATCCTGTAAATGAAACAGTCTGATGACAAAAACCATCAGCTCATCACAATAACAAACTGATTGAGATCATTTGGGGAGCAGGTGAACCCTGCATGACGTCTGACGTTGAGGGAGAACCCGGATGAAATAAAACCGAACCCGTAATATTGAGTGTTTATTGTTCCGGGGGGGGGGGGGGGGGGTCCTCCTCACAGGTCCTGGATTTGACCCGGAATAACATAACAGTCGGTGGGTCCGGAGGAGCTGAAGGGCAGCATGTCTAAAGAAATCTCCGCCTCGCACTCGTACTGCAGGATGGCGGGCAGCAGTAAATTGCTGTGGTGGCGGGAATCCTCTGAAGTAACGGAGACCTTGTCGAAGTCCTGATCCACGTCTCCGTCCGTGTGCGGCGGAGGAGGCGGCTGCATGAGTCTCTGCGGCCCGGGGCCCGGCGCGGCGCAGGCCTCCTTCTGCATGGTGGTGTCGTGGTGATAGGACACCAGCTCGTTGCTGAAGTCCACCGCCTCCACCGCGGAGCTGGAGCAGTACTTGTTACAGCCCAGGATGGTGGAGAAGGCCTTCCTGAAGTCCGCGTTGAAGGCGTAGATCACCGGGTTCAGGGACGAGTTGGCCCAGCCGAACCACACGAAGATGCTGAAGGTGGTGTCGCTGACGCACGGCGGCTCTCCCTCCGAGTCCAGGTCGCAGAACGGAACCACGCAGTTCAGTACGAAGAACGGCAGCCAGCAGAAGACGAACACCCCCATGATGATGGACAGGGTCTTCAGGACTTTCGTCTCCCTCTTGAAAGACGTCTTCAGCGAGCTCTCGTCCTGCGTGGACGCGCGGTGGTGGCGGTGGCTTTGCGCGCGGGGCCCCGCCGCCCTCTCCAAAGACGAGATCCGTCTGATTTGGATTTGCGCGATGCGGAAGATGCGCGTGTACGTCCCCACCATGATCACCACGGGGATGTAGAAGCTTATGAGCGACGAGGAGATGGCGTAGGTCCGGTTCAGGCTGGCGTTGCAGTCCTCCGGGTCGTCCGCGGTCGAGTTGTCCGCGCGCGCCCGGTGCCAGTTGAGCTGCACGGGGATGAAGGAGATGAGGATGGAGAGGGTCCACGCGACCCCGATCATCAGGAAGGCGAACCTGCGCGTCATCTTGCGCTCGTACCTGAAGGGGCTGGAGATGGCCCAGTAGCGGTCCATGCTGATGATGCACAGGTTGAGGATGGACGCCGTGGAGCACATGATGTCGAAGGCGACCCACGTGTCGCAGAAGCGGCCGAAGAGCCAGATGCCGGCGACCTCGGACACCGCCCTCCAGGGCATCACCAGCACGGCCACGAACAGGTCGGACACCGCCAGAGAGATCACGAACGAGTTGGTGACTTTGGAGCGCAGGTGGCGGAACTTGATGACCGCGGCGCACACCAGCGTGTTCCCCAGCAGGGTGGAGACGATCAGCGCGCACAGGACGCAGCCGGTCAGCGCGCGGAGGCTGAGACCACCGCGCGGACCCTGGCTGTCCGCCCCCGCTGTGACCACCTGGTGCTGGTCCAGGTGGTCCTGGTCCTGGTCCTCGTTAGAAAAACTCTCCATGGGTATTCAGACTCAACTTCTTCGCCTTCCTGTTTCCACCATCACCTGCAGCGCGTGTCCGCTCTAGACTCTCTGTCTCCATCAGAAGGAGGAGATCCTCGTGAGGGTCCGCGACACGGAGGCGGCAGAGAGAGAGACTCGGGTCTGCAGAAGGAGACCCTCAACGTAGTCAGACCTCACGTTACTCCCGTCACACCGTCACCGGATCACATCGCGTCCTCACCTGGAGCCAAATGTCCCCAACGTTAAATTAGAGATAAAACGTAATCTGAGAATAATTCATGAAGTCATTCCTCAGAACATAACGAGTCTGTCTGAGTCTCTGAGCGGGAATAATGCAGCAAAGAATTCAAACACAGGAGCGAAATAAAGAAATATAATATATATCAAATATATAGACTTTAACAACTGATTTCATATTTAATTAAGATAACTGATCTGAGTTTGGAGACGTTTTCTCAGAAGAAGACACATTTGTAGTGATTTGTAGAATATTATAGTTTATTGTTAAAGAAGGATGTGACTCCGCCCCCTAGTGGACAAACACTCACGTCACACCTCATTCATTCACCAGAAAACATCACGTGTTTATTCTTCACTTCATATGAGACACAAGACATTTACTGAATCATGATCAGTTACATTTTAAATATGTAAAGAGATGATTTAAAGCCACAAGTATCACGTTTTTACTTTGATGATATTTACATCTTAAATAATAACTGATTATGGTTTTACAACAATGAAAATTAACTGTTTCACATTGAACAGTCAACTTGTGGTTTTTTTGCACATTAATGTGAAATAAATTCACTCATAATCGACACAAATGTGATTTTTTTGTTTGTGATAATAAATCAAATATGAAAATAATTTAAAGTCATAAACATGAGGAACAAAAGGCAAACGTGCTTCTTTTGTAATAAACACATTTCTACAAATATTTACATTTTACTCATATTTACACTGTTTCTGTCTGAATGTTTAAATCATAATTAAATATTTGACGAGACACTTTATAGAAACGTTAACGTCAGACTATTGTTTTTCTTTATTTAGAGGCAGAAACATTCAGAAATATGATTCATTTCATTGATTTTATTTTTAATGTATAAATTTAGAGTTTCCAATTAACACAAAGTTAATAAATAATCCAGTCAGAATGAAACCTTTTAGGTATTGATCCTGTTATTGCCATGTTTTATTTATTAAAAAAAAATATATATTTTTTAATTTTAATTGTATTTATTTTGTATTACTATTACTATTATTATTATTCTTACTGCCTGTAGTATTTAAAGTAAAGCTGTTTTAATTGAATAATGAATGAAATATCTTTATTAACATCAGATTGTTGTTCCAGAAGCAAACAGAAGGCGGAGCAGTGAGTCTTTTACTTTAACTGTATATTATTACATTATGTACTAGTACTTTTACTTTCCTGTATATTATTACATTATGTACTAGTACTTTTACTTTCCTGTATATTATTACATTATGTACTAGTACTTTTACTTTCCTGTATATTATTACATTATGTACTTTTAGTACTTTTACTTTACCTGTATAGTATTACATTATGTATTAGTACTTTTACTTTCCTGTATATTACTATGTGTACTTTTACTGCAGTATAGGATCTGAATACTTCCTTGTTTCATATGAAACATCGTTGCGGTGATTAAATGATGATTATTGATTTATTAATGGAGTCTGGTGATGAAAGGGTTATGTTTACTGTGGACAGATGACGTCAGTGTCAGCTGTTCCTCGGGCAAGCGCTGTCCGCGTGCACGTGTGTGTGCGGATGATTCAGCAGCTCGTGCAGCAGCAGCTCGTCCTCTGCACGGACGGATCTCCGGTAAACAAATAACAACGGCTTTTATTTTGGTATCGATTCACCTGCTAAGCAGCTCGCGAACCCGTGCAGGTGACACGTATACGCCGGAGACCCCGTAGTGTTCGGCACAGCTGTGACAGGCCGGAGAGCAGCAGCGGACCCCCCGCAGAGAAACGCTCCGTTCCGCTGGATGTTCTCAGGGTTCCGTGTTTGTATCTGGACTGTTATCTTCTGTCGCTGCTCACACGGTGTCCGGCGGGATCGGACCCCAACCAGCGCGACCCCAACCAGCGCGACTTCACACATTTCCGCATCTTCCACCGTCTGATGCTCCGTCTATCCGGCAGGTGAGTGTCGGTCTCCCCGAGCGGAAACCCTCCTTTCACTGTTCCGGTGACACGTTCACGTCCACTAACACAGACGAACACTCGCGTGCAACACGAGACACGGTATTATGCGCTCACACCCCGGTGGACCGGAGACTACGGCCGGTTCACCGCGTGTGGAGCAGAAGTGAGTGTTTTCTTAACGGGCTTCTGATGGAGGCAGTGAGGCGACATGATAACTCTATACACCGTGACGTGTCACGGTAACATATGACGTGTTACCGTGACATTACATGTTGGTCATCTGACTCAACATGAGATGATGATATAATGTATATTAAATGTGTTCAGAACATGATGAAACAAACTTAACACATATCTTTAATACATGTCTGTTTAAAGGACAATGAGGGTCAAGACATAATAAATAGATGTTTCAGTGATTCATTTATTTACAATCATATAGAATAAGAAAAACAGAAATGAAAGATGAAGTAACTCTTTGATTAATGGAAATAAAATTAATCTTTAAAGTCAACAAACATCCATAGATTCCAGTTTCTTAGAGATTTGCAGCTTTTCTTCATCTTATGTGAAGAAAACTGAATGTTTCATTGTTCGATGAAACGAGACATTTGAAGATGCTGTGAGACATCGTAACATGTTTTATGGAACAATGAATCAATTCATTCATAAAATAACCAAATATACAAGTGATAGTTCGTTACAGCCCTGAATGTGTGTGGATATCCCATAATGCTTTGTTTACATGATGGACAGCGTCATTGTATTGTCTTTATAGGTGTGTATGCATGACAACGCTGTATTTATTTATTACTGTTTATGTTAACCTTTTAATCTCTCATGAATATTCATGAGGGCAGAGTATTGTTGTATCAGACAGTGTTTGATTTGTTCGGGCTGCAGATGATTATTTTCAGACGTCTTGTCTGAGACTGTTCGTTGAGACAAAACGAGACATTTAAGGATATTAGTATTTAGATAAATATAACATTTAGATTTTACAATGAAAACTGAAAAAAAGAAAAATAGTTCAGTTGATTTTTGAGAAGCTGGAACAAAAACCAAGAAGTCAAAGAGACAGAAATGTGTTTCAGTGAGGAACGTCTGAGAGGTTCCACGGGTTCTCTCTAAAGTCCAGAGGGGGTTCCTCACCAGGTCTCTGCTGGTCCTGGTCTCTGGAGCGCCATGAAACAAGATTCTCTGGTTTTGTCTGGGTTCCAAACTTTAGATCCATTTGGTTCCATTGTTTCAGTTCTCTGGTGGTCTGGTTCTGTCCTCGACAGCTCTTCTGTCTCTTCACTTGTTTTGCTCTGAAACTAAAGAACAGTATCTGCTGTCCTCTACTGGTTTTGTTCTGCTGGCCAGGTTCTGTCCTTTGGACCTTTTTGTTCTCGCTTGTGTCTTTTAGTTCTTTGGTTCTGCTGGTTCTGCCTTGTAGACCTTTTGTCTTGTCCTTTGTCCCCTTGTCCATCAAAGCCCTAAAT
>JAVDOI010000515.1:0-23097 GCA_032191485.1 Leptoclinus maculatus
CTGCAGGTGCCGCCTCCACCTGCAGATTCTGGCAGACAGCTTATGTCACGCCTCCACCTAAAGCCTCTCTCAGTAACCTGTAGGTGCAGCCTCCACCTGCAGGTTGCTGGCAGACAGCTTATGTCACGCCTCCACCTACAGCCTCTGCCAGCAACCTGCAGGTGCCGCCTCCACCTGCAGATTCTGGCAGACAGCTTATGTCACGCCTCCACCTACATCCTCTGTCAGTAACCTGCAGGTGCAGCCTCCACCTGCAGGTTGCTGGCAGACAGCTTATGTCACGCCTCCACCTACAGCCTCTTCCGGCAACCTGCAGTTGCCGCCTCGACCTGCAGGTTATTGGCAGACAGCTTAGGCCACGCCTCCACCTACAGCCTCTGCCAGCAACTTCTGCCAGCAACCTGCAGGTGCCGCATCCACCTGCAGATTCTGGCAGACAGCTTATGTCACGCCTCCACCTACAGCCTCTGTCAGTAACCTGCAGGTGCAGCCTCCACCTGCAGGTTGCTGGCAGACAGCTTATGTCACGCCTCCACCTACAGCCTCTGCCAGCAACCTGCAGGTGCCGCCTCCACCTGCAGATTCTGGCAGACAGCTTAGGTCACGCCTCCACCTACAGCCTCTGCCGGCAACCTGCAGTTGCCGCCTCCACCTGCAGGTTATTGGCAGACAGCTTAGGCCACGCCTCCACCTACAGCCTCTGCAAGCAACTTCTGCCAGCAACCTGCAGGTGCCGCCTCCACCTGCAGATTCTGGCAGACAGCTTATGTCACGCCTCCACCTACAGCCTCTGTCAGTAACCTGCAGGTGCAGCCTCCACCTGCAGGTTGCTGGCAGACAGCTTATGTCACGCCTCCACCTACAGCCTCTGCCAGCAACCTGCAGGTGCCGCCTCCACCTGCAGATTCTGGCAAACAGCTTAAGTCATGCCTCCACCTACAGCCTCTGCCAGCAACCTGCAGGTGCCGCCTCCACCTACAGGTTACTGGCAGACAGCTTAGGTCAAGTCTCCACCTACAGCCTCTGCCAGCAACTTCTGCCAGCAACCTGCAGGTGCCGCCTCCACCTACAGGTTACTGGCAGGCAGCTTAGGTCATGCCTCCACCTAAAGCCTCTCTCAGTAACCTGCAGGTGCAGCCTCCACCTGCAGATTCTGGCAGACAGCTTAGGTCACGCCTCCACCTACAGCCTCTGCCAGCAACCTGCAGGTGCCGCCTCCACCTACAGGTTACTGGCAGACAGCTTAGGTCAAGTCTCCACCTACAGCCTCTGCCAGCAACTTCTGCCAGTAACCTGCAGGTGCCGCCTCCACCTGCAGATTCTGGCAAACAGCTTAAGTCATGCCTCCACCTACAGCCTCTGCCGGCAACCTGCAGGTGCCGCCTCCACCTACAGATTCTGGCAGACAGCTTAAGTCATGCCTCCACCTACAGCCTCTGCCAGCAACCTGCAGGTGCCGCCTCCACCTACAGGTTACTGGCAGACAGCTTAGGTCAAGTCTCCACCTACAGCCTCTGCCAGCAACTTCTGCCAGCAACCTGCAGGTGCCGCCTCCACCTACAGGTTACTGGCAGGCAGCTTAGGTCATGCCTCCACCTAAAGCCTCTCTCAGTAACCTGCAGGTGCAGCCTCCACCTGCAGATTCTGGCAGACAGCTTAGGTCACGCCTCCACCTACAGCCTCTGCCGGCAACCTGCAGTTGCCGCCTCCACCTGCAGGTTACTGGCAGACAGCTTAGGTCACGTCTCCACCTACAGCCTCTGCCAGCAACTTCTGCCAGCAACCTACAGGTGCCGCCTCCACCTGCAGATTCTGGCAGACAGCTTAAGTCATGCCTCCACCTACAGCCTCTGCCAGCAACCTGCAGGTGCCGCCTCCACCTACAGGTTACTGGCAGACAGCTTAGGTCAAGTCTCCACCTACAGCCTCTGCCAGCAACTTCTGCCAGCAACCTGCAGGTGCCGCCTCCACCTGCAGATTCTGGCAGACAGCTTATGTCACGCCTCCACCTACAGCCTCTGTCAGTAACCTGCAGGTGCAGCCTCCACCTGCAGGTTGCTGGCAGACAGCTTATGTCACGCCTCCACCTACAGCCTCTGTCAGTAACCTGCAGGTGCAGCCTCCACCTGCAGGTTGCTGGCAGACAGCTTATGTCACGCCTCCACCTACAGCCTCTGCCAGCAACTTCTGCCAGCAACCTACAGGTGCCGCCTCCACCTGCAGATTCTGGCAAACAGCTTAAGTCATGCCTCCACCTACAGCCTCTGCCAGCAACCTGCAGGTGCCGCCTCCACCTGCAGATTCTGGCAGACAGCTTAGGTCACGTCTCCACCTACAGCCTCTGCCAGCAATTTCTGCCAGCAGCCTACAGGTGCCGCCTCCACCTGCAGATTCTGGCAAACAGCTTAAGTCATGCCTCCACCTACAGCCTCTGCCAGCAACCTGCAGGTGCCGCCTCCACCTACAGATTCTGGCAGACAGCTTAAGTCATGCCTCCACCTACAGCCTCTGCCAGCAACCTGCAGGTGCCGCCTCCACCTACAGGTTACTGGCAGACAGCTTAGGTCAAGTCTCCACCTACAGCCTCTGCCAGCAACTTCTGCCAGCAACCTGCAGGTGCCGCCTCCACCTACAGGTTACTGGCAGGCAGCTTAGGTCATGCCTCCACCTAAAGCCTCTCTCAGTAACCTGCAGGTGCAGCCTCCACCTGCAGATTCTGGCAGACAGCTTAGGTCACGCCTCCACCTACAGCCTCTGCCAGCAACCTGCAGGTGCCGCCTCCACCTACAGGTTACTGGCAGACAGCTTAGGTCAAGTCTCCACCTACAGCCTCTGCCAGCAACTTCTGCCAGTAACCTGCAGGTGCCGCCTCCACCTGCAGATTCTGGCAGACAGCTTATGTCACGCCTCCACCTACAGCCTCTGTCAGTAACCTGCAGGTGCCGCCTCCACCTGCAGATTCTGGCAAACAGCTTAAGTCATGCCTCCACCTACAGCCTCTGCCGGCAACCTGCAGGTGCCGCCTCCACCTACAGGCTACTGGCAGGCAGCTTAGGTCATGCCTCCACCTAAAGCCTCTCTCAGTAACCTGCAGGTGCAGCCTCCACCTGCAGATTCTGGCAGACAGCTTAGGTCACGCCTCCACCTACAGCCTCTGCCGGCAACCTGCAGTTGCCGCCTCCACCTGCAGGTTACTGGCAGACAGCTTAGGTCACGTCTCCACCTACAGCCTCTGCCAGCAACTTCTGCCAGCAACCTACAGGTGCCGCCTCCACCTGCAGATTCTGGCAGACAGCTTAAGTCATGCCTCCACCTACAGCCTCTGCCAGCAACCTGCAGGTGCCGCCTCCACCTACAGGTTACTGGCAGACAGCTTAGGTCAAGTCTCCACCTACAGCCTCTGCCAGCAACTTCTGCCAGCAACCTGCAGGTGCCGCCTCCACCTGCAGATTCTGGCAGACAGCTTATGTCACGCCTCCACCTACAGCCTCTGTCAGTAACCTGCAGGTGCAGCCTCCACCTGCAGGTTGCTGGCAGACAGCTTATGTCACGCCTCCACCGACAGCCTCTGCCAGCAACTTGCAGGTGCCGCCTCCACCTGCAGATTCTGGAAGACAGCTTAGGTCACGTCTCCACCTACAGCCTCTGCCAGCAACTTCTGCCAGCAACCTACAGGTGCCGCCTCCACCTGCAGATTCTGGCAGACAGCTTAAGTCATGCCTCCACCTACAGCCTCTGCCAGCAACCTGCAGGTGCCGCCTCCACCTGCAGATTCTGGCAGACAGCTTAGGTCACGTCTCCACCTACAGCCTCTGCCAGCAACTTCTGCCAGCAGCCTACAGGTGCCGCCTCCACCTGCAGATTCTGGCAAACAGCTTAAGTCATGCCTCCACCTACAGCCTCTGCCAGCAACCTGCAGGTGCCGCCTCCACCTACAGATTCTGGCAGACAGCTTAAGTCATGCCTCCACCTACAGCCTCTGCCAGCAACCTGCAGGTGCCGCCTCCACCTACAGGTTACTGGCAGACAGCTTAGGTCAAGTCTCCACCTACAGCCTCTGCCAGCAACTTCTGCCAGCAACCTGCAGGTGCCGCCTCCACCTACAGGTTACTGGCAGGCAGCTTAGGTCATGCCTCCACCTAAAGCCTCTCTCAGTAACCTGCAGGTGCAGCCTCCACCTGCAGATTCTGGCAGACAGCTTAGGTCACGCCTCCACCTACAGCCTCTGCCAGCAACCTTCAGGTGCCGCCTCCACCTACAGGTTACTGGCAGACAGCTTAGGTCAAGTCTCCACCTACAGCCTCTGCCAGCAACTTCTGCCAGTAACCTGCAGGTGCCGCCTCCACCTGCAGATTCTGGCAGACAGCTTATGTCACGCCTCCACCTACAGCCTCTGTCAGTAACCTGCAGGTGCCGCCTCCACCTGCAGATTCTGGCAAACAGCTTAAGTCATGCCTCCACCTACAGCCTCTGCCGGCAACCTGCAAGTGCCACCTCCACCTACAGGTTACTGGCAGGCAGCTTAGGTCATTCCTCCACCTAAAGCCTCTCTCAGTAACCTGCAGGTGCAGCCTCCACCTGCAGATTCTGGCAAACAGCTTAGGTCACGCCTCCACCTACAGCCTCTGCCGGCAACCTGCAGTTGCCGCCTCCACCTGCAGGTTACTGGCAGACAGCTTAGGTCACGTCTCCACCTACAGCCTCTGCCAGCAACTTCTGCCAGCAACCTACAGGTGCCGCCTCCACCTGCAGATTCTGGCAGACAGCTTAAGTCATGCCTCCACCTACAGCCTCTGCCAGCAACCTGCAGGTGCCGCCTCCACCTACAGGTTACTGGCAGACAGCTTAGGTCAAGTCTCCACCTACAGCCTCTGCCAGCAACTTCTGCCAGCAACCTGCAGGTGCCGCCTCCACCTGCAGATTCTGGCAGACAGCTTATGTCACGCCTCCACCTACAGCCTCTGTCAGTAACCTGCAGGTGCAGCCTCCACCTGCAGGTTGCTGGCAGACAGCTTATGTCACGCCTCCACCGACAGCCTCTGCCAGCAACCTGCAGGTGCCGCCTCCACCTGCAGATTCTGGCAGACAGCTTAGGTCACGTCTCCACCTACAGCCTCTGCCAGCAACTTCTGCCAGCAGCCTACAGGTGCCGCCTCCACCTGCAGATTCTGGCAAACAGCTTAAGTCATGCCTCCACCTACAGCCTCTGCCGGCAACCTGCAGGTGCCGCCTCCACCTACAGGTTACTGGCAGGCAGCTTAGGTCATGCCTCCACCTAAAGCCTCTCTCAGTAACCTGCAGGTGCAGCCTCCACCTGCAGATTCTGGCAGACAGCTTAGGTCACGCCTCCACCTACAGCCTCTGCCAGCAACCTGCAGGTGCCGCCTCCACCTACAGGTTACTGGCAGACAGCTTAGGTCAAGTCTCCACCTACAGCCTCTGCCAGCAACTTCTGCCAGCAACCTGCAGGTGCCGCCTCCACCTGCAGATTCTGGCAGACAGCTTATGTCACGCCTCCACCTACAGCCTCTGTCAGTAACATGCAGGTGCAGCCTCCACCTGCAGGTTGCTGGCAGACAGCTTATGTCACGCCTCCACCTACAGCCTCTGCCAGCAACTTCTGCAAACAGCCTACAGGTGCCGCCTCCACCTGCAGATTCTGGCAAACAGCTTAAGTCATGCCTCCACCTACAGCCTCTGCCAGCAACCTGCAGGTGCCGCCTCCACCTACAGATTCTGGCAGACAGCTTAAGTCATGCCTCCACCTACAGCCTCTGCCAGCAACCTGCAGGTGCCGCCTCCACCTACAGGTTACTGGCAGACAGCTTAGGTCAAGTCTCCACCTACAGCCTCTGCCAGCAACTTCTGCCAGCAACCTGCAGGTGCCGCCTCCACCTACAGGTTACTGGCAGGCAGCTTAGGTCATGCCTCCACCTAAAGCCTCTCTCAGTAACCTGCAGGTGCAGCCTCCACCTGCAGATTCTGGCAGACAGCTTAGGTCACGCCTCCACCTACAGCCTCTGCCAGCAACCTGCAGGTGCCGCCTCCACCTACAGGTTACTGGCAGACAGCTTAGGTCAAGTCTCCACCTACAGCCTCTGCCAGCAACTTCTGCCAGTAACCTGCAGGTGCCGCCTCCACCTGCAGATTCTGGCAGACAGCTTATGTCACGCCTCCACCTACAGCCTCTGTCAGTAACCTGCAGGTGCCGCCTCCACCTGCAGATTCTGGCAAACAGCTTAAGTCATGCCTCCACCTACAGCCTCTGCCGGCAACCTGCAGGTGCCGCCTCCACCTACAGGTTACTGGCAGGCAGCTTAGGTCATGCCTCCACCTAAAGCCTCTCTCAGTAACCTGCAGGTGCAGCCTCCACCTGCAGATTCTGGCAGACAGCTTAGGTCACGTCTCCACCTACAGCCTCTGCCAGCAACTTCTGCCAGCAGCCTACAGGTGCCGCCTCCACCTGCAGATTCTGGCAAACAGCTTAAGTCATGCCTCCACCTACAGCCTCTGCCAGCAACCTGCAGGTGCCGCCTCCACCTACAGATTCTGGCAGACAGCTTAAGTCATGCCTCCACCTACAGCCTCTGCCAGCAACCTGCAGGTGCCGCCTCCACCTACAGGTTACTGGCAGACAGCTTAGGTCAAGTCTCCACCTACAGCCTCTGCCAGCAACTTCTGCCAGCAACCTGCAGGTGCCGCCTCCACCTACAGGTTACTGGCAGGCAGCTTAGGTCATGCCTCCACCTAAAGCCTCTCTCAGTAACCTGCAGGTGCAGCCTCCACCTGCAGATTCTGGCAGACAGCTTAGGTCACGCCTCCACCTACAGCCTCTGCCAGCAACCTGCAGGTGCCGCCTCCACCTACAGGTTACTGGCAGACAGCTTAGGTCAAGTCTCCACCTACAGCCTCTGCCAGCAACTTCTGCCAGCAGCCTACAGGTGCCACCTCCACCTGCAGATTCTGGCAGACAGCTTAGGTCACGCCTCCACTAACAGCCTCTGCCGGCAACCTGCAGTTGCCGCCTCCACCTGCAGGTTATTGGCAGACAGCTTAGGCCACGCCTCCACCTACAGCCTCTGCCAGCAACTTCTGCCAGCAACCTGCAGGTGCCGCCTCCACCTGCAGATTCTGGCAGACAGCTTATGTCACGCCTCCACCTACAGCCTCTGCCAGCAACCTGCAGGTGCCGCCTCCACCTGCAGATTCTGGCAGACAGCTTAGGTCACGTCTCCACCTACAGCCTCTGCCAGCAACTTCTGCCAGCAGCCTACAGGTGCCGCCTCCACCTGCAGATTCTGGCAAACAGCTTAAGT
This sequence comes from Leptoclinus maculatus, assembly GCA_032191485.1. NCBI lineage: Eukaryota > Metazoa > Chordata > Actinopteri > Perciformes > Stichaeidae > Leptoclinus > Leptoclinus maculatus. The sequence continues at coordinate 7,317 of JAVDOI010000515.1, forward strand.
CATGCCTCCACCTACAGCCTCTGCCAGCAACCTGCAGGTGCCGCCTCCACCTACAGATTCTGGCAGACAGCTTAAGTCATGCCTCCACCTACAGCCTCTGCCAGCAACCTGCAGGTGCCGCCTCCACCTACAGGTTACTGGCAGACAGCTTAGGTCAAGTCTCCACCTACAGCCTCTGCCAGCAACTTCTGCCAGCAACCTGCAGGTGCCGCCTCCACCTGCAGATTCTGGCAGACAGCTTAGGTCACGTCTCCACCTACAGCCTCTGCCAGCAACTTCTGCCAGCAGCCTACAGGTGCCGCCTCCACCTGCAGATTCTGGCAAACAGCTTAAGTCATGCCTCCACCTACAGCCTCTGCCAGCAACCTGCAGGTGCCGCCTCCACCTACAGGTTACTGGCAGACAGCTTATGTCACGCCTCCACCTACAGCCTCTGTCAGTAACCTGCAGGTGCAGCCTCCACCTGCAGATTCTGGCAGACAGCTTAGGTCACGTCTCCACCTACAGCCTCTGCCAGCAACTTCTGCCAGCAACCTGCAGGTGCCGCCTCCACCTACAGGTTACTGGCAGGCAGCTTAGGTCATGCCTCCACCTAAAGCCTCTCTCAGTAACCTGCAGGTGCAGCCTCCACCTGCAGATTCTGGCAGACAGCTTAGGTCACGCCTCCACCTACAGCCTCTGCCAGCAACCTGCAGGTGCCGCCTCCACCTACAGGTTACTGGCAGACAGCTTAGGTCAAGTCTCCACCTACAGCCTCTGCCAGCAACTTCTGCCAGTAACCTGCAGGTGCCGCCTCCACCTGCAGATTCTGGCAGACAGCTTATGTCACGCCTCCACCTACAGCCTCTGTCAGTAACCTGCAGGTGCCGCCTCCACCTGCAGATTCTGGCAGACAGCTTAAGTCATGCCTCCACCTACAGCCTCTGTCAGTAACCTGCAGGTGCCGCCTCCACCTGCAGATTCTGGCAAACAGCTTAAGTCATGCCTCCACCTACAGCCTCTGCCGGCAACCTGCAGGTGCCGCCTCCACCTACAGGTTACTGGCAGGCAGCTTAGGTCATGCCTCCACCTAAAGCCTCTCTCTGTAACCTGCAGGTGCAGCCTCCACCTGCAGATTCTGGCAGACAGCTTAGGTCACGTCTCCACCTACAGCCTCTGCCAGCAACTTCTGCCAGCAGCCTACAGGTGCCGCCTCCACCTGCAGATTCTGGCAAACAGCTTAAGTCATGCCTCCACCTACAGCCTCTGCCAGCAACCTGCAGGTGCCGCCTCCACCTACAGATTCTGGCAGACAGCTTAAGTCATGCCTCCACCTACAGCCTCTGCCAGCAACCTGCAGGTGCCGCCTCCACCTACAGGTTACTGGCAGACAGCTTAGGTCAAGTCTCCACCTACAGCCTCTGCCAGCAACTTCTGCCAGCAACCTGCAGGTGCCGCCTCCACCTACAGGTTACTGGCAGGCAGCTTAGGTCATGCCTCCACCTAAAGCCTCTCTCAGTAACCTGCAGGTGCAGCCTCCACCTGCAGATTCTGGCAGACAGCTTAGGTCACGCCTCCACCTACAGCCTCTGCCGGCAAACTGCAGTTGCCGCCTCCACCTGCAGGTTATTGGCAGACAGCTTAGGCCACGCCTCCACCTACAGCCTCTGCCAGCAACTTCTGCCAGCAACCTGCAGGTGCCGCCTCCACCTGCAGATTCTGGCAGACAGCTTATGTCACGCCTCCACCTACAGCCTCTGTCAGTAACCTGCAGGTGCAGCCTCCACCTGCAGGTTGCTGGCAGACAGCTTATGTCACGCCTCCACCTACAGCCTCTGCCAGCAACCTGCAGGTGCCGCCTCCACCTGCAGATTCTGGCAGACAGCTTAGGTCACGTCTCCACCTACAGCCTCTGCCAGCAACTTCTGCAAACAGCCTACAGGTGCCACCTCCACCTGCAGATTCTGGCAAACAGCTTAAGTCATGCCTCCACCTACAGCCTCTGCCAGCAACCTGCAGGTGCCGCCTCCACCTACAGATTCTGGCAGACAGCTTAAGTCATGCCTCCACCTACAGCCTCTGCCAGCAACCTGCAGGTGCCGCCTCCACCTACAGGTTACTGGCAGACAGCTTAGGTCAAGTCTCCACCTACAGCCTCTGCCAGCAACTTCTGCCAGCAACCTGCAGGTGCCGCCTCCACCTGCAGATTCTGGCAAACAGCTTAAGTCATGCCTCCACCTACAGCCTCTGCCGGCAACCTGCAGGTGCCGCCTCCACCTACAGGTTACTGGCAGGCAGCTTAGGTCATGCCTCCACCTAAAGCCTCTCTCAGTAACCTGCAGGTGCAGCCTCCACCTGCAGATTCTGGCAGACAGCTTAGGTCACGTCTCCACCTACAGCCTCTGCCAGCAACTTCTGCCAGCAGCCTACAGGTGCCGCCTCCACCTGCAGATTCTGGCAAACAGCTTAAGTCATGCCTCCACCTACAGCCTCTGCCAGCAACCTGCAGGTGCCGCCTCCACCTACAGATTCTGGCAGACAGCTTAAGTCATGCCTCCACCTACAGCCTCTGCCAGCAACCTGCAGGTGCCGCCTCCACCTACAGGTTACTGGCAGACAGCTTAGGTCAAGTCTCCACCTACAGCCTCTGCCAGCAACTTCTGCCAGCAACCTGCAGGTGCCGCCTCCACCTACAGGTTACTGGCAGGCAGCTTAGGTCATGCCTCCACCTAAAGCCTCTCTCAGTAACCTGCAGGTGCAGCCTCCACCTGCAGATTCTGGCAGACAGCTTAGGTCACGCCTCCACCTACAGCCTCTGCCAGCAACCTGCAGGTGCCGCCTCCACCTACAGGTTACTGGCAGACAGCTTAGGTCAAGTCTCCACCTACAGCCTCTGCCAGCAACTTCTGCCAGCAGCCTACAGGTGCCGCCTCCACCTGCAGATTCTGGCAGACAGCTTAGGTCACGCCTCCACCTACAGCCTCTGCCGGCAACCTGCAGTTGCCGCCTCCACCTGCAGGTTATTGGCAGACAGCTTAGGCCACGCCTCCACCTACAGCCTCTGCCAGCAACTTCTGCCAGCAACCTGCAGGTGCCGCCTCCACCTGCAGATTCTGGCAGACAGCTTATGTCACGCCTCCACCTACAGCCTCTGCCAGCAACCAGCAGGTGCCGCCTCCACCTGCAGATTCTGGCAGACAGCTTAGGTCACGTCTCCACCTACAGCCTCTGCCAGCAACTTCTTTCAGCAGCCTACAGGTGCCGCCTCCACCTGCAGATTCTGGCAAACAGCTTAAGTCATGCCTCCACCTACAGCCTCTGCCAGCAACCTGCAGGTGCCGCCTCCACCTACAGGTTACTGGCAGACAGCTTATGTCACGCCTCCACCTACAGCCTCTGTCAGTAACCTGCAGGTGCAGCCTCCATCTGCAGATTCTGGCAGACAGCTTAGGTCACGTCTCCACCTACAGCCTCTGCCAGCAACTTCTGCAAACAGCCTACAGGTGCCGCCTCCACCTGCAGATTCTGGCAAACAGCTTAAGTCATGCCTCCACCTACAGCCTCTGCCAGCAACCTCCAGGTGCCGCCTCCACCTACAGATTCTGGCAGACAGCTTAAGTCATGCCTCCACCTAAAGCCTCTGCCAGCAACCTGCAGGTGCCGCCTCCACCTACAGGTTACTGGCAGACAGCTTAGGTCAAGTCTCCACCTACAGCCTCTGCCAGCAACTTCTGCCAGTAACCTGCAGGTGCCGCCTCCACCTGCAGATTCTGGCAGACAGCTTATGTCACGCCTCCACCTACAGCCTCTGTCAGTAACCTGCAGGTGCCGCCTCCACCTGCAGATTCTGGCAAACAGCTTAAGTCATGCCTCCACCTACAGCCTCTGCCGGCAACCTGCAGGTGCCGCCTCCACCTACAGGTTACTGGCAGGCAGCTTAGGTCATGCCTCCACCTAAAGCCTCTCTCAGTAACCTGCAGGTGCAGCCTCCACCTGCAGATTCTGGCAGACAGCTTAGGTCACGCCTCCACCTACAGCCTCTGCCGGCAACCTGCAGTTGCCGCCTCCACCTGCAGGTTACTGGCAGACAGCTTAGGTCACGTCTCCACCTACAGCCTCTGCCAGCAACTTCTGCCAGCAACCTACAGGTGCCGCCTCCACCTGCAGATTCTGGCAGACAGCTTAAGTCATGCCTCCACCTACAGCCTCTGCCAGCAACCTGCAGGTGCCGCCTCCACCTACAGGTTACTGGCAGACAGTTTAGGTCAAGTCTCCACCTACAGCCTCTGCCAGCAACTTCTGCCAGCAACCTGCAGGTGCCGCCTCCACCTACAGGTTACTGGCAGGCAGCTTAGGTCATGCCTCCACCTAAAGCCTCTCTCAGTAACCTGCAGGTGCAGCCTCCACCTGCAGATTCTGGCAGACAGCTTAGGTCACGCCTCCACCTACAGCCTCTGCCAGCAACCTGCAGGTGCCGCCTCCACCTACAGGTTACTGGCAGACAGCTTAGGTCAAGTCTCCACCTACAGCCTCTGCCAGCAACTTCTGCCAGTAACCTGCAGGTGCCGCCTCCACCTGCAGATTCTGGCAGACAGCTTATGTCACGCCTCCACCTACAGCCTCTGTCAGTAACCTGCAGGTGCCGCCTCCACCTGCAGATTCTGGCAAACAGCTTAAGTCATGCCTCCACCTACAGCCTCTGCCGGCAACCTGCAGGTGCCGCCTCCACCTACAGGTTACTGGCAGGCAGCTTAGGTCATGCCTCCACCTAAAGCCTCTCTCAGTAACCTGCAGGTGCAGCCTCCACCTGCAGATTCTGGCAGACAGCTTAGGTCACGCCTCCACCTACAGCCTCTGCCGGCAACCTGCAGTTGCCGCCTCCACCTGCAGGTTACTGGCAGACAGCTTAGGTCACGTCTCCACCTACAGCCTCTGCCAGCAACTTCTGCCAGCAACCTACAGGTGCCGCCTCCACCTGCAGATTCTGGCAGACAGCTTAAGTCATGCCTCCACCTACAGCCTCTGCCAGCAACCTGCAGGTGCCGCCTCCACCTACAGGTTACTGGCAGACAGCTTAGGTCAAGTCTCCACCTACAGCCTCTGCCAGCAACTTCTGCCAGCAACCTGCAGGTGCCGCCTCCACCTGCAGATTCTGGCAGACAGCTTATGTCACGCCTCCACCTACAGCCTCTGTCAGTAACCTGCAGGTGCAGCCTCCACCTGCAGGTTGCTGGCAGACAGCTTATGTCACGCCTCCACCGACAGCCTCTGCCAGCAACCTGCAGGTGCCGCCTCCACCTGCAGATTCTGGAAGACAGCTTAGGTCACGTCTCCACCTACAGCCTCTGCCAGCAACTTCTGCCAGCAACCTACAGGTGCCGCCTCCACCTGCAGATTCTGGCAGACAGCTTAAGTCATGCCTCCACCTACAGCCTCTGCCAGCAACCTGCAGGTGCCGCCTCCACCTGCAGATTCTGGCAGACAGCTTAGGTCACGTCTCCACCTACAGCCTCTGCCAGCAACTTCTGCCAGCAGCCTACAGGTGCCGCCTCCACCTGCAGATTCTGGCAAACAGCTTAAGTCATGCCTCCACCTACAGCCTCTGCCAGCAACCTGCAGGTGCCGCCTCCACCTACAGATTCTGGCAGACAGCTTAAGTCATGCCTCCACCTACAGCCTCTGCCAGCAACCTGCAGGTGCCGCCTCCACCTACAGGTTACTGGCAGACAGCTTAGGTCAAGTCTCCACCTACAGCCTCTGCCAGCAACTTCTGCCAGCAACCTGCAGGTGCCGCCTCCACCTACAGGTTACTGGCAGGCAGCTTAGGTCATGCCTCCACCTAAAGCCTCTCTCAGTAACCTGCAGGTGCAGCCTCCACCTGCAGATTCTGGCAGACAGCTTAGGTCACGCCTCCACCTACAGCCTCTGCCAGCAACCTGCAGGTGCCGCCTCCACCTACAGGTTACTGGCAGACAGCTTAGGTCAAGTCTCCACCTACAGCCTCTGCCAGCAACTTCTGCCAGTAACCTGCAGGTGCCGCCTCCACCTGCAGATTCTGGCAAACAGCTTAAGTCATGCCTCCACCTACAGCCTCTGCCGGCAACCTGCAGGTGCCGCCTCCACCTACAGGTTACTGGCAGGCAGCTTAGGTCATGCCTCCACCTAAAGCCTCTCTCAGTAACCTGCAGGTGCAGCCTCCACCTGCAGATTCTGGCAGACAGCTTAGGTCACGCCTCCACCTACAGCCTCTGCCGGCAACCTGCAGTTGCCGCCTCCACCTGCAGGTTACTGGCAGACAGCTTAGGTCACGTCTCCACCTACAGCCTCTGCCAGCAACTTAGGCCAGCAACCTACAGGTGCCGCCTCCACCTGCAGATTCTGGCAGACAGCTTAAGTCATGCCTCCACCTACAGCCTCTGCCAGCAACCTGCAGGTGCCGCCTCCACCTACAGGTTACTGGCAGACAGCTTAGGTCAAGTCTCCACCTACAGCCTCTGCCAGCAACTTCTGCCAGCAACCTGCAGGTGCCGCCTCCACCTGCAGATTCTGGCAGACAGCTTATGTCACGCCTCCACCTACAGCCTCTGTCAGTAACCTGCAGGTGCAGCCTCCACCTGCAGGTTGCTGGCAGACAGCTTATGTCACGCCTCCACCGACAGCCTCTGCCAGCAACCTGCAGGTGCCGCCTCCACCTGCAGATTCTGGAAGACAGCTTAGGTCACGTCTCCACCTACAGCCTCTGCCAGCAACTTCTGCCAGCAACCTACAGGTGCCGCCTCCACCTGCAGATTCTGGCAGACAGCTTAAGTCATGCCTCCACCTACAGCCTCTGCCAGCAACCTGCAGGTGCCGCCTCCACCTGCAGATTCTGGCAGACAGCTTAGGTCATGTCTCCACCTACAGCCTCTGCCAGCAACTTCTGCCAGCAGCCTACAGGTGCCGCCTCCACCTGCAGATTCTGGCAAACAGCTTAAGTCATGCCTCCACCTACAGCCTCTGCCGGCAACCTGCAGGTGCCGCCTCCACCTACAGGTTACTGGCAGGCAGCTTAGGTCATGCCTCCACCTAAAGCCTCTCTCAGTAACCTGCAGGTGCAGCCTCCACCTGCAGATTCTGGCAGACAGCTTAGGTCACGCCTCCACCTACAGCCTCTGCCAGCAACCTGCAGGTGCCGCCTCCACCTACAGGTTACTGGCAGACAGCTTAGGTCAAGTCTCCACCTACAGCCTCTGCCAGCAACTTCTGCCAGCAACCTGCAGGTGCCGCCTCCACCTGCAGATTCTGGTAGACAGCTTATGTCACGCCTCCACCTACAGCCTCTGTCAGTAACCTGCAGGTGCAGCCTCCACCTGCAGGTTGCTGGCAGACAGCTTATGTCACGCCTCCACCTACAGCCTCTGTCAGTAACCTGCAGGTGCAGCCTCCACCTGCAGGCTGCTGGCAGACAGCTTATGTCACGCCTCCACCTACAGCCTCTGCCAGCAACCTGCAGGTGCCGCCTCCACCTGCAGATTCTGGCAGACAGCTTAGGTCACGCCTCCACCTACAGCCTCTGCCGGCAACCTGCAGTTGCCGCCTCCACCTGCAGGTTATTGGCAGACAGCTTAGGCCACGCCTCCACCTACAGCCTCTGCCAGCAACTTCTGCCAGCAACCTGCAGGTGCCGCCTCCACCTGCAGATTCTGGCAGACAGCTTATGTCACGCCTCCACCTACAGCCTCTGTCAGTAACCTGCAGGTGCAGCCTCCACCTGCAGGTTGCTGGCAGACAGCTTATGTCACGCCTCCACCTACAGCCTCTGCCAGCAACCTGCAGGTGCCGCCTCCACCTGCAGATTCTGGCAGACAGCTTAGGTCACGTCTCCACCTACAGCCTCTGCCAGCAACTTCTGCAAACAGCCTACAGGTGCCGCCTCCACCTGCAGATTCTGGCAAACAGCTTAAGTCATGCCTCCACCTACAGCCTCTGCCAGCAACTTCTGCAAACAGCCTACAGGTGCCGCCTCCACCTGCAGATTCTGGCAAACAGCTTAGGTCACGTCTCCACCTACAGCCTCTGCCAGCAACTTCTGCAAACAGCCTACAGGTGCCGCCTCCACCTACAGATTCTGGCAGACAGCTTAAGTCATGCCTCCACCTACAGCCTCTGCCAGCAACCTGCAGGTGCCGCCTCCACCTACAGGTTACTGGCAGACAGCTTAGGTCAAGTCTCCACCTACAGCCTCTGCCAGCAACTTCTGCCAGCAACCTGCAGGTGCCGCCTCCACCTACAGGTTACTGGCAGGCAGCTTAGGTCATGCCTCCACCTAAAGCCTCTCTCAGTAACCTGCAGGTGCAGCCTCCACCTGCAGATTCTGGCAGACAGCTTAGGTCACGCCTCCACCTACAGCCTCTGCCAGCAACCTGCAGGTGCCGCCTCCACCTACAGGTTACTGGCAGACAGCTTAGGTCAAGTCTCCACCTACAGCCTCTGCCAGCAACTTCTGCCAGTAACCTGCAGGTGCCGCCTCCACCTGCAGATTCTGGCAGACAGCTTATGTCACGCCTCCACCTACAGCCTCTGTCAGTAACCTGCAGGTGCCGCCTCCACCTGCAGATTCTGGCAAACAGCTTAAGTCATGCCTCCACCTACAGCCTCTGCCGGCAACCTGCAGGTGCCGCCTCCACCTACAGGTTACTGGCAGGCAGCTTAGGTCATGCCTCCACCTAAAGCTTCTCTCTGTAACCTGCAGGTGCAGCCTCCACCTGCAGATTCTGGAAGACAGCTTAGGTCACGTCTCCACCTACAGCCTCTGCCAGCAACTTCTGCCAGCAACCTACAGGTGCCGCCTCCACCTGCAGATTCTGGCAGACAGCTTAGGTCACGTCTCCACCTACAGCCTCTGCCAGCAACTTCTGCCAGCAGCCTACAGGTGCCGCCTCCACCTGCAGATTCTGGCAAACAGCTTAAGTCATGCCTCCACCTACAGCCTCTGCCAGCAACCTGCAGGTGCCGCCTCCACCTACAGATTCTGGCAGACAGCTTAAGTCATGCCTCCACCTACAGCCTCTGCCAGCAACCTGCAGGTGCCGCCTCCACCTACAGGTTACTGGCAGACAGCTTAGGTCAAGTCTCCACCTACAGCCTCTGCCAGCAACTTCTGCCAGCAACCTGCAGGTGCCGCCTCCACCTACAGGTTACTGGCAGGCAGCTTAGGTCATGCCTCCACCTAAAGCCTCTCTCAGTAACCTGCAGGTGCAGCCTCCACCTGCAGATTCTGGCAGACAGCTTAGGTCACGCCTCCACCTACAGCCTCTGCCAGCAACCTGCAGGTGCCGCCTCCACCTACAGGTTACTGGCAGACAGCTTAGGTCAAGTCTCCACCTACAGCCTCTGCCAGCAACTTCTGCCAGTAACCTGCAGGTGCCGCCTCCACCTGCAGATTCTGGCAGACAGCTTATGTCACGCCTCCACCTACAGCCTCTGTCAGTAACCTGCAGGTGCCGCCTCCACCTGCAGATTCTGGCAAACAGCTTAAGTCATGCCTCCACCTACAGCCTCTGCCGGCAACCTGCAGGTGCCGCCTCCACCTACAGGTTACTGGCAGGCAGCTTAGGTCATGCCTCCACCTAAAGCCTCTCTCAGTAACCTGCAGGTGCAGCCTCCACCTGCAGATTCTGGCAGACAGCTTAGGTCACGCCTCCACCTACAGCCTCTGCCGGCAACCTGCAGTTGCCGCCTCCACCTGCAGGTTACTGGCAGACAGCTTAGGTCACGTCTCCACCTACAGCCTCTGCCAGCAACTTAGGCCAGCAACCTACAGGTGCCGCCTCCACCTGCAGATTCTGGCAGACAGCTTAAGTCATGCCTCCACCTACAGCCTCTGCCAGCAACCTGCAGGTGCCGCCTCCACCTACAGGTTACTGGCAGACAGCTTAGGTCAAGTCTCCACCTACAGCCTCTGCCAGCAACTTCTGCCAGCAGCCTACAGGTGCCGCCTCCACCTGCAGATTCTGGCAAACAGCTTAAGTCATGCCTCCACCTACAGCCTCTGCCGGCAACCTGCAGGTGCCGCCTCCACCTACAGGTTACTGGCAGGCAGCTTAGGTCATGCCTCCACCTAAAGCCTCTCTCAGTAACCTGCAGGTGCAGCCTCCACCTGCAGATACTGGCAGACAGCTTAGGTCACGCCTCCACCTACAGCCTCTGCCAGCAACCTGCAGGTGCCGCCTCCACCTACAGGTTACTGGCAGACAGCTTAGGTCAAGTCTCCACCTACAGCCTCTGCCAGCAACTTCTGCCAGCAACCTGCAGGTGCCGCCTCCACCTGCAGATTCTGGCAGACAGCTTATGTCACGCCTCCACCTACAGCCTCTGTCAGTAACCTGCAGGTGCAGCCTCCACCTGCAGGTTGCTGGCAGACAGCTTATGTCACGCCTCCACCTACAGCCTCTGTCAGTAACCTGCAGGTGCAGCCTCCACCTGCAGGCTGCTGGCAGACAGCTTATGTCACGCCTCCACCTACAGCCTCTGCCAGCAACCTGCAGGTGCCGCCTCCACCTGCAGATTCTGGCAGACAGCTTAGGTCACGCCTCCACCTACAGCCTCTGCCGGCAACCTGCAGTTGCCGCCTCCACCTGCAGGTTATTGGCAGACAGCTTAGGCCACGCCTCCACCTACAGCCTCTGCCAGCAACTTCTGCCAGCAACCTGCAGGTGCCGCCTCCACCTGCAGATTCTGGCAGACAGCTTATGTCACGCCTCCACCTACAGCCTCTGTCAGTAACCTGCAGGTGCAGCCTCCACCTGCAGGTTGCTGGCAGACAGCTTATGTCACGCCTCCACCTACAGCCTCTGCCAGCAACCTGCAGGTGCCGCCTCCACCTGCAGATTCTGGCAGACAGCTTAGGTCACGTCTCCACCTACAGCCTCTGCCAGCAACTTCTGCAAACAGCCTACAGGTGCCGCCTCCACCTGCAGATTCTGGCAAACAGCTTAAGTCATGCCTCCACCTACAGCCTCTGCCAGCAACCTGCAGGTGCCGCCTCCACCTACAGATTCTGGCAGACAGCTTAAGTCATGCCTCCACCTACAGCCTCTGCCAGCAACCTGCAGGTGCCGCCTCCACCTACAGGTTACTGGCAGACAGCTTAGGTCAAGTCTCCACCTACAGCCTCTGCCAGCAACTTCTGCCAGCAACCTGCAGGTGCCGCCTCCACCTACAGGTTACTGGCAGGCAGCTTAGGTCATGCCTCCACCTAAAGCCTCTCTCAGTAACCTGCAGGTGCAGCCTCCACCTGCAGATTCTGGCAGACAGCTTAGGTCACGCCTCCACCTACAGCCTCTGCCAGCAACCTGCAGGTGCCGCCTCCACCTACAGGTTACTGGCAGACAGCTTAGGTCAAGTCTCCACCTACAGCCTCTGCCAGCAACTTCTGCCAGTAACCTGCAGGTGCCGCCTCCACCTGCAGATTCTGGCAGACAGCTTATGTCACGCCTCCACCTACAGCCTCTGTCAGTAACCTGCAGGTGCCGCCTCCACCTGCAGATTCTGGCAAACAGCTTAAGTCATGCCTCCACCTACAGCCTCTGCCGGCAACCTGCAGGTGCCGCCTCCACCTACAGGTTACTGGCAGGCAGCTTAGGTCATGCCTCCACCTAAAGCCTCTCTCTGTAACCTGCAGGTGCAGCCTCCACCTGCAGATTCTGGCAGACAGCTTAGGTCACGTCTCCACCTACAGCCTCTGCCAGCAACTTCTGCCAGCAGCCTACAGGTGCCGCCTCCACCTGCAGATTCTGGCAAACAGCTTAAGTCATGCCTCCACCTACAGCCTCTGCCAGCAACCTGCAGGTGCCGCCTCCACCTACAGGTTACTGGCAGACAGCTTAGGTCAAGTCTCCACCTACAGCCTCTGCCAGCAACTTCTGCCAGCAGCCTACAGGTGCCGCCTCCACCTGCAGATTCTGGCAAACAGCTTAAGTCATGCCTCCACCTACAGCCTCTGCCAGCAACCTGCAGGTGCCGCCTCCACCTACAGATTCTGGCAGACAGCTTAAGTCATGCCTCCACCTACAGCCTCTGCCAGCAACCTGCAGGTGCCGCCTCCACCTACAGGTTACTGGCAGACAGCTTAGGTCAAGTCTCCACCTACAGCCTCTGCCAGCAACTTCTGCCAGCAACCTGCAGGTGCCGCCTCCACCTACAGGTTACTGGCAGGCAGCTTAGGTCATGCCTCCACCTAAAGCCTCTCTCAGTAACCTGCAGGTGCAGCCTCCACCTGCAGATTCTGGCAGACAGCTTAGGTCACGCCTCCACCTACAGCCTCTGCCAGCAACCTGCAGGTGCCGCCTCCACCTACAGGTTACTGGCAGACAGCTTAGGTCAAGTCTCCACCTACAGCCTCTGCCAGCAACTTCTGCCAGTAACCTGCAGGTGCCGCCTCCACCTGCAGATTCTGGCAGACAGCTTATGTCACGCCTCTACCTACAGCCTCTGTCAGTAACCTGCAGGTGCCGCCTCCACCTGCAGATTCTGGCAAACAGCTTAAGTCATGCCTCCACCTACAGCCTCTGCCGGCAACCTGCAGGTGCCGCCTCCACCTACAGGTTACTGGCAGGCAGCTTAGGTCATGCCTCCACCTAAAGCCTCTCTCAGTAACCTGCAGGTGCAGCCTCCACCTGCAGATTCTGGCAGACAGCTTAGGTCACGCCTCCACCTACAGCCTCTGCCGGCAACCTGCAGTTGCCGCCTCCACCTGCAGGTTACTGGCAGACAGCTTAGGTCACGTCTCCACCTACAGCCTCTGCCAGCAACTTCTGCCAGCAACCTACAGGTGCCGCCTCCACCTGCAGATTCTGGCAGACAGCTTAAGTCATGCCTCCACCTACAGCCTCTGCCAGCAACCTGCAGGTGCCGCCTCCACCTACAGGTTACTGGCAGACAGCTTAGGTCAAGTCTCCACCTACAGCCTCTGCCAGCAACTTCTGCCAGCAACCTGCAGGTGCCGCCTCCACCTGCAGATTCTGGCAGACAGCTTATGTCACGCCTCCACCTACAGCCTCTGTCAGTAACCTGCAGGTGCAGCCTCCACCTGCAGGTTGCTGGCAGACAGCTTATGTCACGCCTCCACCGACAGCCTCTGCCAGCAACCTGCAGGTGCCGCCTCCACCTGCAGATTCTGGAAGACAGCTTAGGTCACGTCTCCACCTACAGCCTCTGCCAGCAACTTCTGCCAGCAACCTACAGGTGCCGCCTCCACCTGCAGATTATGGCAGACAGCTTAAGTCATGCCTCCACCTACAGCCTCTGCCAGCAACCTGCAGGTGCCGCCTCCACCTGCAGATTCTGGCAGACAGCTTAGGTCACGTCTCCACCTACAGCCTCTGCCAGCAACTTCTGCCAGCAGCCTACAGGTGCCGCCTCCACCTGCAGATTCTGGCAAACAGCTTAAGTCATGCCTCCACCTACAGCCTCTGCCGGCAACCTGCAGGTGCCGCCTCCACCTACAGGTTACTGGCAGGCAGCTTAGGTCATGCCTCCACCTAAAGCCTCTCTCAGTAACCTGCAGGTGCAGCCTCCACCTGCAGATTCTGGCAGACAGCTTAGGTCACGCCTCCACCTACAGCCTCTGCCAGCAACCTGCAGGTGCCGCCTCCACCTACAGGTTACTGGCAGACAGCTTAGGTCAAGTCTCCACCTACAGCCTCTGCCAGCAACTTCTGCCAGCAACCTGCAGGTGCCGCCTCCACCTGCAGATTCTGGCAAACAGCTTAAGTCATGCCTCCACCTACAGCCTCTGCCGGCAACCTGCAGGTGCCGCCTCCACCTACACGTTACTGGCAGGCAGCTTAGGTCATGCCTCCACCTAAAGCCTCTCTCAGTAACCTGCAGGTGCAGCCTCCACCTGCAGATTCTGGCAGACAGCTTAGGTCACGCCTCCACCTACAGCCTCTGCCGGCAACCTGCAGTTGCCGCCTCCACCTGCAGGTTACTGGCAGACAGTTTAGGCCACGCCTCCACCTACAGCCTCTGCCAGCAACTTCTGCCAGCAACCTACAGGTGCCGCCTCCACCCGCAGTTTCTGGCAGACAACTTAAGTCATGCCTCCACCTACAGCCTCTGCCAGCAACCTGCAGGTGCCGCCTCCACCTACAGGTTACTGGCAGACAGCTTAAGTCATGCCTCCACCTACAGCCTCTGCCAGCAACCTGCAGGTGCCGCCTCCACCTACAGGTTACTGGCAGACAGCTTATGTCACGCCTCCACCTACAGCCTCTGTCAGTAACCTGCAGGTGCAGCCTCCACCTGCAACCTGCCATCTTAATCTCCACCTACAGGCTCTACCAACAACCATTACCACTGCCTCCACCTGCAGATCCTCGCAGACACCTGCCACCTGAACCTTCACCTGCAGCCATCAACCTCGGCCTCCACCTGAAGACGCTGCCAGATGACTCGAGCTCCACCTGAAGCCTCCTCCATCAACCTGCACTGCTGCCTCCACTCCTATCGCCATGTGAAGACCATAGAGGAACAGCAGGGACCAGAGACACACTCGGAAATATCACCTCTCAGATAACAAACAGAAACATAGCTGTGTCATAATAACATGTCTGGGCTGATGAAGTAAAGCTGCCTTTCTGTTTACATTCTGTTTACATCCTTCTTCTCCTCACAGCTATTTCCACACGTTGACTGACTGTGATGCTGAACTTCATGGACCAGAGAGAGCTCTTCTTCCTCCCACTCAACTCAAGGTAGAGTTAGTCAGCCGGATGTTCAGCAGTGTGAGATATTTGGTAGTGTCTCAGTGTGTAGCCGTGCTTCTTCAGTACCTCTGATTGTTTTAATGGAGGGTTGGTGATGCGTGTTATTTCAATACAACACATGTTCTTTGTGGTTTCCTCCAGACCCTGTTGGACTTCACAGACATCCAGATCCACCAGGAGCTGATCGAGAGCCGATGAGGACGATCCCTTCTTCCAGAGCTGTGTACCAGAGATGCTCCTTCCTCCTCCACATCCTGCACATTCACCACCGACTCCTGCTGCTCCTCTTCCAAACTGGGAGTGCCCCTCCCTGTCTCAGTTCCACCACCGCCAGATTAGTGGAAGTCTGAAGGATGCAGAGACGGCCAGTTAACTCGCTCTGTTACTGTGTACGTGTAAACCTTTTCACTGTTGCTCAATAAATGTCCATCATTCTCTGCAGTCATCAGATCAGTCGTTTGTGTCCACAAGAGTTAACATAAAACAGGCATGTTCATATTAGAGATCATAGTCAGTTTTTTATGTTTTTTACTTCAGTTTACCAGCAGATATATTTACTTACTTTTTACTTTCTGATAAATGAGTTGATACGAATTATTTATTGGTTAAAAATGGTTATGTTTATCACTGTAAAATAATAAATCATCATGTCTTTCATCATCATCATGTCTTATGAAATTCATGTCTTCAATGCTTTATCAGCACAATCATAACCATTATAATGTATCTATAAAGCCTTATAACAAGGCATCCTATAGGATAATCTCATCACTGTTAATCAAGGCATCACATGGATCACCTGCATTAACTTGTCACCTTTTTTTTTCTGGCTGGCTTCAGTAAAGATTCTGAATCTTTCTCTGGTCTTGTTGTAAGAACAATCAGTCTATTGAGGAGGAAACTCGTTTGTTTGGAACTTGTTTTTGTTTTTAAGATCCACTGATTTTATATCAAAGTCTCTTGCAATTCTTCACAATCTGTAGTTGTCTTAAAGGAAGACCTTCTTTCAGTGGTCTTGGATTAAATCTGCTTGCATTAATCAGAGTGTTCCTGTC
>JAVDOI010000516.1:0-5000 GCA_032191485.1 Leptoclinus maculatus
ACCCTAACCCTAACCCTAACCCTAACCCTAACCCTAACCCTAACCCTAACCCTAACCCTAACCCTAACCCTAACCCTAACCCTAACCCTAACCCTAACCCTAACCCTAACCCGAACCCTAACCCTAACCCTAACCCTAACCCTAACCCTAACCCTAACCCTAACCCTAACCCTAACCCTAACCCTAACCCTAACCCTAACCCTAACCCTAACCCTAACCCTAACCCTAACCCTAACCCTAACCCTAACCCTAACCCTAACCCTAACCCTAACCCTAACCCTAACCCTAACCCTAACCCTAACCCTAACCCTAACCCTAACCCTAACCCTAACCCTAACCCTAACCCTAACCCTAACCCTAACCCTAACCCTAACCCTAACCCTAACCCTAACCCTAACCCTAACCCTAACCCTAACCCTAACCCTAACCCTAACCCTAACCCTAACCCTAACCCTAACCCTAACCCTAACCCTAACCCTAACCCTAACCCTAACCCTAACCCTAACCCTAACCCTAACCCTAACCCTAACCCTAACCCTAACCCTAACCCTAACCCTAACCCTAACCCTAACCCTAACCCTAACCCTAACCCTAACCCTAACCCTAACCCTAACCCTAACCCTAACCCTAACCCTAACCCTAACCCTAACCCTAACCCTAACCCTAACCCTAACCCTAACCCTAACCCTAACCCTAACCCTAACCCTAACCCTAACCCTAACCCTAACCCTAACCCTAACCCTAACCCTAACCCTAACCCTAACCCTAACCCTAACCCTAACCCTAACCCTAACCCTAACCCTAACCCTAACCCTAACCCTAACCCTAACCCTAACCCTAACCCTAACCCTAACCCTAACCCTAACCCTAACCCTAACCCTAACCCTAACCCTAACCCTAACCCTAACCCTAACCCTAACCCTAACCCTAACCCTAACCCTAACCCTAACCCTAACCCTAACCCTAACCCTAACCCTAACCCTAACCCTAACCCTAACCCTAACCCTAACCCTAACCCTAACCCTAACCCTAACCCTAACCCTAACCCTAACCCTAACCCTAACCCTAACCCTAACCCTAACCCTAACCCTAACCCTAACCCTAACCCTAACCCTAACCCTAACCCTAACCCTAACCCTAACCCTAACCCTAACCCTAACCCTAACCCTAACCCTAACCCTAACCCTAACCCTAACCCTAACCCTAACCCTAACCCTAACCCTAACCCTAACCCTAACCCTAACCCTAACCCTAACCCTAACCCTAACCCTAACCCTAACCCTAACCCTAACCCTAACCCTAACCCTAACCCTAACCCTAACCCTAACCCTAACCCTAACCCTAACCCTAACCCTAACCCTAACCCTAACCCTAACCCTAACCCTAACCCTAACCCTAACCCTAACCCTAACCCTAACCCTAACCCTAACCCTAACCCTAACCCTAACCCTAACCCTAACCCTAACCCTAACCCTAACCCTAACCCTAACCCTAACCCTAACCCTAACCCTAACCCTAACCCTAACCCTAACCCTAACCCTAACCCTAACCCTAACCCTAACCCTAACCCTAACCCTAACCCTAACCCTAACCCTAACCCTAACCCTAACCCTAACCCTAACCCTAACCCTAACCCTAACCCTAACCCTAACCCTAACCCTAACCCTAACCCTAACCCTAACCCTAACCCTAACCCTAACCCTAACCCTAACCCTAACCCTAACCCTAACCCTAACCCTAACCCTAACCCTAACCCTAACCCTAACCCTAACCCTAACCCTAACCCTAACCCTAACCCTAACCCTAACCCTAACCCTAACCCTAACCCTAACCCTAACCCTAACCCTAACCCTAACCCTAACCCTAACCCTAACCCTAACCCTAACCCTAACCCTAACCCTAACCCTAACCCTAACCCTAACCCTAACCCTAACCCTAACCCTAACCCTAACCCTAACCCTAACCCTAACCCTAACCCTAACCCTAACCCTAACCCTAACCCTAACCCTAACCCTAACCCTAACCCTAACCCTAACCCTAACCCTAACCCTAACCCTAACCCTAACCCTAACCCTAACCCTAACCCTAACCCTAACCCTAACCCTAACCCTAACCCTAACCCTAACCCTAACCCTAACCCTAACCCTAACCCTAACCCTAACCCTAACCCTAACCCTAACCCTAACCCTAACCCTAACCCTAACCCTAACCCTAACCCTAACCCTAACCCTAACCCTAACCCTAACCCTAACCCTAACCCTAACCCTAACCCTAACCCTAACCCTAACCCTAACCCTAACCCTAACCCTAACCCTAACCCTAACCCTAACCCTAACCCTAACCCTAACCCTAACCCTAACCCTAACCCTAACCCTAACCCTAACCCTAACCCTAACCCTAACCCTAACCCTAACCCTAACCCTAACCCTAACCCTAACCCTAACCCTAACCCTAACCCTAACCCTAACCCTAACCCTAACCCTAACCCTAACCCTAACCCTAACCCTAACCCTAACCCTAACCCTAACCCTAACCCTAACCCTAACCCTAACCCTAACCCTAACCCTAACCCTAACCCTAACCCTAACCCTAACCCTAACCCTAACCCTAACCCTAACCCTAACCCTAACCCTAACCCTAACCCTAACCCTAACCCTAACCCTAACCCTAACCCTAACCCTAACCCTAACCCTAACCCTAACCCTAACCCTAACCCTAACCCTAACCCTAACCCTAACCCTAACCCTAACCCTAACCCTAACCCTAACCCTAACCCTAACCCTAACCCTAACCCTAACCCTAACCCTAACCCTAACCCTAACCCTAACCCTAACCCTAACCCTAACCCTAACCCTAACCCTAACCCTAACCCTAACCCTAACCCTAACCCTAACCCTAACCCTAACCCTAACCCTAACCCTAACCCTAACCCTAACCCTAACCCTAACCCTAACCCTAACCCTAACCCTAACCCTAACCCTAACCCTAACCCTAACCCTAACCCTAACCCTAACCCTAACCCTAACCCTAACCCTAACCCTAACCCTAACCCTAACCCTAACCCTAACCCTAACCCTAACCCTAACCCTAACCCTAACCCTAACCCTAACCCTAACCCTAACCCTAACCCTAACCCTAACCCTAACCCTAACCCTAACCCTAACCCTAACCCTAACCCTAACCCTAACCCTAACCCTAACCCTAACCCTAACCCTAACCCTAACCCTAACCCTAACCCTAACCCTAACCCTAACCCTAACCCTAACCCTAACCCTAACCCTAACCCTAACCCTAACCCTAACCCTAACCCTAACCCTAACCCTAACCCTAACCCTAACCCTAACCCTAACCCTAACCCTAACCCTAACCCTAACCCTAACCCTAACCCTAACCCTAACCCTAACCCTAACCCTAACCCTAACCCTAACCCTAACCCTAACCCTAACCCTAACCCTAACCCTAACCCTAACCCTAACCCTAACCCTAACCCTAACCCTAACCCTAACCCTAACCCTAACCCTAACCCTAACCCTAACCCTAACCCTAACCCTAACCCTAACCCTAACCCTAACCCTAACCCTAACCCTAACCCTAACCCTAACCCTAACCCTAACCCTAACCCTAACCCTAACCCTAACCCTAACCCTAACCCTAACCCTAACCCTAACCCTAACCCTAACCCTAACCCTAACCCTAACCCTAACCCTAACCCTAACCCTAACCCTAACCCTAACCCTAACCCTAACCCTAACCCTAACCCTAACCCTAACCCTAACCCTAACCCTAACCCTAACCCTAACCCTAACCCTAACCCTAACCCTAACCCTAACCCTAACCCTAACCCTAACCCTAACCCTAACCCTAACCCTAACCCTAACCCTAACCCTAACCCTAACCCTAACCCTAACCCTAACCCTAACCCTAACCCTAACCCTAACCCTAACCCTAACCCTAACCCTAACCCTAACCCTAACCCTAACCCTAACCCTAACCCTAACCCTAACCCTAACCCTAACCCTAACCCTAACCCTAACCCTAACCCTAACCCTAACCCTAACCCTAACCCTAACCCTAACCCTAACCCTAACCCTAACCCTAACCCTAACCCTAACCCTAACCCTAACCCTAACCCTAACCCTAACCCTAACCCTAACCCTAACCCTAACCCTAACCCTAACCCTAACCCTAACCCTAACCCTAACCCTAACCCTAACCCTAACCCTAACCCTAACCCTAACCCTAACCCTAACCCTAACCCTAACCCTAACCCTAACCCTAACCCTAACCCTAACCCTAACCCTAACCCTAACCCTAACCCTAACCCTAACCCTAACCCTAACCCTAACCCTAACCCTAACCCTAACCCTAACCCTAACCCTAACCCTAACCCTAACCCTAACCCTAACCCTAACCCTAACCCTAACCCTAACCCTAACCCTAACCCTAACCCTAACCCTAACCCTAACCCTAACCCTAACCCTAACCCTAACCCTAACCCTAACCCTAACCCTAACCCTAACCCTAACCCTAACCCTAACCCTAACCCTAACCCTAACCCTAACCCTAACCCTAACCCTAACCCTAACCCTAACCCTAACCCTAACCCTAACCCTAACCCTAACCCTAACCCTAACCCTAACCCTAACCCTAACCCTAACCCTAACCCTAACCCTAACCCTAACCCTAACCCTAACCCTAACCCTAACCCTAACCCTAACCCTAACCCTAACCCTAACCCTAACCCTAACCCTAACCCTAACCCTAACCCTAACCCTAACCCTAACCCTAACCCTAACCCTAACCCTAACCCTAACCCTAACCCTAACCCTAACCCTAACCCTAACCCTAACCCTAACCCTAACCCTAACCCTAACCCTAACCCTAACCCTAACCCTAACCCTAACCCTAACCCTAACCCTAACCCTAACCCTAACCCTAACCCTAACCCTAACCCTAACCCTAACCCTAACCCTAACCCTAACCCTAACCCTAACCCTAAC
>JAVDOI010000516.1:10000-22602 GCA_032191485.1 Leptoclinus maculatus
CGCCAGGCTGTATGGGTTTAGGAGACTCCTGGCGCGGGTGGGTCCGTCCGTTGACCGCGTCGGCCGCCCTACGTGGGCGCCCGATTTGCACACGGACGGACATGAGTGTGCTGGGCCTGCGTGCCTGAGGGTTGGAACCGGGGTACTCAGGCACTGGGAACAGGCCCCCAGAGTCTTTCTCCGGCTTTCCCTTGCAAAGCCTCGGAAAGTCGACTAGCTGCTCCTAGTCTGCACTCAAGAGAACGAAGGTATGGTATACCTGCGAAATCCAACTGCGGTCTGTGTGTTCGAGTTTGCCGCGAACGGCCAGTAGGACCGAGGCTGTGGCCTTGGACCTTCCATGGAGAACACATAGCCGATACCGAGGGCAACAAGTACCTGCTGGAATACCAGGCGGTTGACACCAGAAGAGCGGGGCGCGGCCCTCCTATAGAGTTTGGTGGGCATTAGACCTGTCCACCCGAGGGAAGGCGTCGGTGGTACTGAGAGTGTTATCATTATGGTACTCTCTACTTGTTGCGGACAAGTACGCCGATTGGACACTGGAGCTTACCCAGTGTCCTGGTTTGAAGTGGCACTCCACTCCCCTCTACTACATGAAGACGTTCATTACATCTAGGGAGTATAGCAACGTCCTCCTGCTTACGAGTTTAGCAAAGCTACGGCGCCGAGCAGTGCTCAGACCCAGTTCCCTAAGGAACGTCTCATTTTCCGCCGGCCACTTGCCTCTGGCTCCGACGGGGAAACCAAAGACTAGGGCCTCTTTCACATGAGACCACTCCTTTCGTAATACATTCAACAGAGGTCGGTACTTCGACTCCTTTTCGGTCCGCGCACTCGTTAGAGTCTCTCCACCGCTTTCGTACCGAATTGTAACGTCGGTCACGAGCGCTTTACCGGCCTTCACGCAGATTAAGTCAGGGGCAAGGATCCCCCCGTCGGGCATGACCCAGCGTTTCTCTCTCTCCACACTCCAGCCGTTCCGCTCGGCCTCCGCTACAACGATCTCACATACTTTGTTGTGCCTTCGAATACGAGCGTCCCGGGTGGCTGGACAGGCACCTAGTATGTGGGGACAGGTCTCAGGGTACTCCTGACAATAACGACAGAACGAGTGGGGGGAGGGTGGTCTACCCCTCCCTTGGAACTCGCGGGTTGGGTACACGTTTGCTCTAAGCTTCAACGCGGCAATATACTGACCGGGCCTGAACCCTGCACATGCAGGGCTCGCGAGCCAGCAATTACTGGTTTTGTCGGCTTCGAACATACGCACGCCTTTCCCTTGGGACTTCATGTCCACCCATCTGTCGAATTCGACCTGGCGCCAGTCACACGGGACTATGCGCTTCCTCAGCGTCACCAAGCCGGCGGGCAACTCGTCGCCACTCGCTGCTCTCTCCTCCCGACCTGCGCCCTCCGTGTAGGGACCTAATTCGGGAAGTTCAAACCGCGTACCACCGGCTCTCAGCCATGCCCTCTTGAATGTATTACGGTTCAGAGTACGGTGAGCAATCCATTTTACCATTTCATCGGATGAGTGAAACAGCTTGTGGATCCTCCGGGCCTGCATGGCAGGGACACTTCTTTCCAACTTGGGGATGCCCAGACCGCCACTGGATTGTCTGGAGTACAATAACCCGTCTGTTGTACAGGTCGGCAGATGGAGCCATCTCTTTACTGCCCGTTTAATGTCCCTGTCCATTTCAGTCAGGGCCATAGTTGATAACATGCAGTGATCCGCAACAAAGTTCACCCGTGGGATCGCGTAGTCCCTCAACAAGTCCACCCTGTCCACAGGGTCCAGAGGTGCCTGCCCGATCGCCTTGATCCATTGCTGGAGCTTAGCTTTCACATCTGCAAGAGACATTCCGGCCGCCGGGTTCACGTTGACCCCAAGGTATCTGACTGACTCATCCGGTCCTACCAGGTGGATGGGCTTGGCATTTACATGCCAAGCTCTGCAGTCGTTCACCCTGAGCGTCCCCTGTGATCTTTCCATAAAGAACCCGTGGCACTTACTGGGCTGGACGCACATACCAGTAAGCTCACAGAAAGTCTCGAGAATTGCAATGTTGAGGGCCATCCCCTCCCAGGAGCTACTGACCATCATCAGGTCATCTGCGAATGCCAGAGCTACTATGGGCTTTCCGTCCACGGCAAAGCCCCTGCCCTCGCGTTCGAGTGTTTGGATTAGCGGATCCAAAGCTAGGTTGAAGAGTAGAGGCGACAAGGGGTCTCCCTGCTTTACTCCAACCCTCATGGCGATGCTCTCGGTAAAACCTCCAGAGCACCCCACCTTGGTCGCACAATGTTCATAAGAGCTCTGGATGAGCCCCAACATGTGGTCGTCCAGCCCTTTCTGCCTCAGAACACTCAGGATGTGTTCATGAGATACCGTGTCAAAAGCCTTAGCAAAGTCTATAAACACCACCGCTAAGGCGAGGCCTCTTTTCCTGCTCAGTTTCATGATGCTGTCGAGCATCATGAGGTTCTCTGAGCACCCAGGGGAGGATATGAAACCCCTTTGGCGTGGATGCAGAGGACACGCCCTGGTCATCCTCTGCGTCACAATGCGGGAAAAGAGCCGCAAAACCACGGACCCGATAGTGATGGGGCGCCATTGGTTGACGTCCCCATGCCGAGCCGTATCCGCGGTTTTCGGTATTAGTGTCGTTCTGCACTTCTTAAAGGCGGGAGGCAGGGAACCTAGGACCAACCACGAAGAGAACATGTGCGCCAACTTGTACCCCTTTGGATCCCATAACAGCAGAGCCCCTCTTGAGGTGCCGTCAGGGCCCGCAGCGGTACGGCCTTTCATACAACGAAGATTTGAGATCACCTCTAGAGGCGTGATCAGTCCGCAGAACACAGAGTTGTCGACACGACCGATACCTTCAAACCGGCCCAATCCACCAAAAGGCCTAACGTCTCCCCATCTGCCTTTGAACACCGAAGTGATCTCCGCCAGGGGGACGGGACATTGGGTCCCCGCTTGTCCATCGAGAACAAACGACGCGAGTTTCGCACGGTCCTTTTGGAGTAAGCGATATAGCCGCCTTCGGAGAGTTGCCCGCCTTTCGTTTACGGGTCTCTCCACTCCTTGGTTGATCGGTTTGGTCCTTCTCGCCACTCTTGCCTTCATACTTGCTCCCACTTTCCGACCCAGCTTCCGGGCTATCTCTGAGGCTGCAGAAAAGACTGCTTCCCGCGAGCAGTCAGTCTCGTAAACAGTTTTATAGGCATACCCCGCAGTCATCTCACCTCCCGGGTACACTTGGGAACGCACCAGATCGTCAAGCTCTCTCTTGACGATGTGTACCGGTATGGGGGGTGGGCCTGGAGCAACCAACGTCCGACGAAGTGCTATTTCTTCGTTAGCCAAAGACTGCGAGGCAACTCTCTGCTTACTGGGGGTTTGATACAATAGTCTGCATTTGGATCTGACCTGTTCCCCTGTTTTTCCTGTATCCATAAGCATAGCCTCCTCCTCGCATTGGAGGGCTGTAGGCATGCTCGGGAACCGACTAGCCAACCTCTCAACTTCGCTTCCAGACCACAGGGTTACCCTTGCCGGAAGTCGCCCGCCAACCCCAGCACCCGACATCCTTCGCCCATACTCCTCACGGTGTTTGACCCGCTCGTGCACGGATCTTCCGCGAACCGACTCAAAGGCCTGTGGGCAGTGTTCACAAGTGTAACTGCCTCCTGCCACCCGGTTGGGAACAACGCCCCCGCTGCACTTGGGTAAGTGACAGCTAACCGGGTGACGCCTCGGTCGGGAAAATCCGCACATGCTGCACTGCCATTGCAGCTCCGACATGCCATGGTCTCTCAAGAGGTGAATCTTGAGGTCCAGGATGGTGGTTTTCCTAACACCGCAGATTGTACATGCGCCGAAGTCGGGCAGGTAGATGACGGCCGCGCGACCGACAGGTCCTCCCATGTTCCTTGGCTCTGCCAAAAGATTAACAGGAACAGGCTGGTGCGGCGGTACACCCGGGTTCTCGACAACGCTGTGCCCCGGTGTCTCGTTTGCCGCTACCCCAGTTCTCACCGCTCGATCCGATCCTTCATGCCTTTCCGCAGATTGGCACGGGGGAGACCGAGGGACATGTATCTCGAGTGGAACCCCCACTATCGTTGACTTAGGCATGGCGCGCTTCTTAAGGCCTCCGGCTCTACGACCGGGCATCCTCTTGCTCTCTTCAAGAGGCCTCACTACTTTACTCCCACCGGTGGGTTTCGAGCTTGAGGGCGCGCCGCTCTCCTGTACCAACAAGTGGTGAGGGTTTATAGTGCGAGCAAGGCCACCAGTAACCCTGTCATCTGGATTGACCTCACTCACACTCTTCTCTGAATTGCCTTCAGGTAGGTACGAATATGTTAGACCGTTGTCAGGGTCCCCAAGCCTGGGGTGCCCTAGACGTGACCGGCGTGTCTGGGTGGCAATCGGTCGCCCCCGGAGCGGCTTTCGGTCCGCAACGGGCAATCTGACCTTTTCAGCACCGGTCGGTCCGACTAAATCCGGGGGCTTCATGCTAGCTGTATCTATAGCTACTAGCAAATTGGGCGTCCTGGCGGGTCTTGCACCCTAGACCCAGGACTCAGGCGAGTAGCTGCTGTCAAATCTGTTAAGCTCAGACCAGCTTATTATGCTACCCTCCTCTTGGCTCCCTCTAGACCGGCACAACTTGACTCAATTTTACTCACTTTCCAACAAGTTCTTTTGCGCTCTAACGTTGTCCCGATTATCATCGGGAGCGACGCTTCCGTACACCGGCCTTAGCCTTTATCTAGGTGTCGGTGGTCCAAGGGGCTGAGTCTCTGGGTCTATGTTGTACGTGCAACTCGTACATATTGTCGCCCTCAGTCCGCCGGTTGACATCGTATAACCAGCCGGCTTTGAATACCGAGACTTCGGAACAGTAGGAAGGACTTATCGGAACCTAATTTCTCGACCTCCCTCGGACGCAATGGCTTGAAACTTTGCACGCCTGAAGGCAGGAGCAGCCACAGGCCATAAGGTCGTGGCCCTCCTAGTAAGGCTCTGTAGGCATCTCTCTCACTTAGTCGTCCGAAGACGTAGGCATGGACCCGCGGGCTGACCCCGGCCCAACCGACAGCTTTTTAACAATTAACTGGCCCGGTCCTCTCCCTTGAGGCATTACTCTCACGGTCAACCTATGCCGAGAGGCGCAACTGCACTCACGGTCAACCTATGCCAGGAGATTTCCAGGGCCATGACAGGTTACTGGGCGAAACCTTTACATTTCTATTCTCAGCAGAGTCACAGTCACTCCCGCCATTTCACCTGCGCTTATTGAACTTCTTCACTTTGACATTCGTAGCACTGGGCAGTAATCACATCGCTTATCGAACGATGTTTTGTTATAACCAAACTGCCGGATTTAATTAGCCGGGAGCCGTTCGGCGGGTTCCATGTAGGGCCACTCTTAGACGGTAATCAGACGGGGCGTCTCGATCTCGCTGCAATAGGGCAACCAGGAGGTGCGAGGAGAGTCCGGAGACCCCCCTGCGCGTGGGCCCTCCCGGCCATAGAGGCGAACCCGCTGGCCGGAGGAACCACCCACCAAAGTAGATGACGGGGGCCCTCCGATGGCGGGTTGCGAATGCCGGTCGGTAAGCTCCAGGCGCACCTTAAACATCTGTCAATCCGATTCCGAGGCTCTCTTATGGGGGTCGAGAGAGAGGCGAGGTCCAGCCTAGGACCAGGCGCCCCTTAAACCACTGTCAATCCGTCCCCAAAGACCTATTAAAGGGGCTCGCGGTCGAGGCCAGGCCCTGCCTAGGACCAGGCGCACCTTAAACCGCGGTCAATCCAGCCCCAAAGTGGTCTTAAAGGGGGTCGCGGTAGAGGCGAGGTCCTGCCTAGGACCAGGCACTCCTTAAACCACTGTCAATCCGTCTCATTTCAGTCGAAATCCCATTCAATCAGTTTCATTCGCCAAAGTTGAAACTTTAAAAAAAACTTTAACTTTTGGGAAAAAGTCAAACTTTAAATAATACTTTAACTTTTTGTCCAACTTTAACTTTATGAAGGACCAGGGGAAGTACCCACTTTCCCCGCGACCATGCCCCAGTGATACCTACACTTGGTCGGATGTCTTTATCTTAAAGCCTCCTTGACTTTCTATGATAGACATATTTTTGAAAACTGAGTTTCTGAAATCGTGCCCGAGGTGGCTTGGTTACCCCCTACCTAAATGGCCTAAACCGTGATAGGGGAGAAGCGCTGAAGCACTGACTGGCTCAGTGCTTCAGCGCTTCTCCCCTATCACGCTCCAGCACTTCTATCTTTTTTTTCGTGGTCCTGGTAGTACAGATGGCTCGCAAATATGACAGAGTACAAACAGCACTGAGCCTGTCAGCGCTTCATCACCCTATCCCGACCTAAGCTAACTCGGGATAGGGACTAGGCACTGACTGGCTCAGTGCTTCAGCGCTTCTCCCCTATCACGCTCCAGCACTTTTATCTTTTTTTTCGTGGTCCTGGTAGTACAGATGGCTCGCAAATATGACAGAGTACAAACAGCACTGAGCCTGTCAGCGCTTCATCACCCTATCCCGACCTAAGCTAACTCGGGATAGGGACTAGGCACTGACAGGCTCAGTGCTTCCACCCTATCCCGAGCTAAGCTAACTCGTGATAGGGACTAGGCACTGACAGGCTCAGTGCTTCCACCCTATCCCGAGCTAAGCTAACTCGTGATAGGGACTAGGCACTGACAGGCTCAGTGCTTCCACCCTATCCCGCTGCACCTGTTAACTGCTGATAGGGAGGAGGCACTGACAGGTGCAGCGCTTCTCCCCTATCACGCTCCGGCACTTCTATCTTTTATTTCGTGGTCCTGGTAGTACAGATGGCGGTCCTGGTAGTACAGATGGCTCGCAAATATGACAGAGTACAAACAGCGCTGACAGGCTCAGCGCTTCAGCGCTTCTCCCCTATCACGCTCCGGCACTTCTATCTTTTATTTCGTGGTCCTGGTAGTACAGATGGCGGTCCTGGTAGTACAGATGGCTCGCAAATATGGCAGAGTACAAACAGCACTGAGGCTTCCAGTGCTTCCACCCTATCCCGCTGCACCTGTTAGCTGCGGATAGGGAGGAGGCACTCAGGCGCTCAGTGCCTCCTCCCTAGCCCGAGATAAGATAGCTCTACTTTATGGAGAAAAGAACTCACCGGGAAAATTCAGGACCACCTCCCCGTGATAAGTGTGCAGTCCCGGGATAAAATACCTCCGGGAAGTACCGGTAAAAATTTTAAACACCTCGCAAAAATCACATTAAATTCACTAAAAATGGGCAAAATGGTTAAAATGAAGGAAAGAACCATACCGGGAAATTCAACAACACCTCCCCGTGATAAGTGTGCAGTCCCGGGATAAAATACCTCCGGGAAGTACCGGTAAAAATTAAAAACACCTCGCAAAAATCACATTAAATTCACGAAAAATGGGCAAAATGGTTAAAATGAAGGAAATAACCACCCACGTACAACCAGGACCACCTCCCCGTAAACCATGTGCAGTCTTGGGATAAAATACCTCCGGGAAGTACCGGTAATATAGACAAACACCGAGCAAAACACATATTAAAGTGCTCAAAATGGGCAAAATGGGCAAAATTAACAAAAGAACCATACTGGTACACGCAGAAATGATGGCCAGAGGTGTTTAGGCACTTTAAACCCGAACCTGATCCGATCTAGAGGCTCAAAACCCGGTTTAGTGGTCACAGC
Organism: Leptoclinus maculatus; assembly: GCA_032191485.1. NCBI lineage: Eukaryota > Metazoa > Chordata > Actinopteri > Perciformes > Stichaeidae > Leptoclinus > Leptoclinus maculatus. The sequence continues at coordinate 17,763 of JAVDOI010000516.1, forward strand.
CAATAGGCTGGAGGAAAATACTTCTACATTACACTTTTGACACATTTTTAGACCGATTTTCACGGGGTCTTTTCCCCAGGGCCATGGAGGCTCTCGGGAGGTATACTGGAGCCGAGTTTGAGAAAAAACAACCGCTTCTTTCACCTCCAAATCGATTTTAAGGCCGTTTTTAGTTGAAAATTCATCCAGGCTGCCATACATTTATCTGTCCACCGGAGGGGCATTTGCGGGAGGGAGCAAAAACTTGGAAAAATGATTAAAAGGGTTAAAACGCTTCAAATCAAGAAAACAACTCACCGGGAAAGTCAAGAATAATACCCCCGTAAAGCATGTGCATTATTGGGATAAAATACCTCCGGGAAGTACCGGTAAAAATTAAAAACACCGAGCAAAACACATATTAAATTCACCAAAAATCACCAAAATGCTTAAAATGAAGGAAAGAACCATACCGATAAATGCAAGACCACCTACCCGTAAACCATGTCACGTATTGGGATAAAATACCTCCGGGAAGTACCGCTAATAAATTAAAACACCGAGCAAAACACATATTAAAATTGATAAAAATGCTCAAAATGGGCCAAATTAACAAAAGAACCATGCTGGTACACGCAGAAATATGGCCAGAGGTGATTAGGCACTTTAAACCCGAACCTGATCCGATCTAGAGGCTCAAAACCCGGTTTAGTGGTCACAGCCAATAGGCTGGAGGAAAATACTTCTACATTACACTTTTGACACATTTTTAGACCGATTTTCACGGGGTCTTTTTCCCCAGGGCCGTGGAGGCTCTCGGAGGTATACTGGAGCCGAGTTTGAGAAAAAACAACCGCTTCTTTCACCTCCAAATCGATTTTAAGGCCGTTTTTAGTTGAAAATTCATCCAGGCTGGAGGAAAATACTTCTACATTACACTTTTGACACATTTTTAGACCGATTTTCACGGGGTCTTTTCCCCAGGCCATGGAGGCTCTCGGGAGGTATACTGGAGCCGAGTTTGAGAAAAAACAACCGCTTAGTTCACCTCCAAATCGATTTTAAGGCCGTTTTTAGTTGAAAATTCATCCAGGCTGCCATACATTTATCTGTCCACCGGAGGGGCATTTGCGGGACGGAGCAAAAACTTGGAAAAATGATTAAAAGGGTTAAAACGCTTAAAATGAAGAAAACAACTCAGCCGGGAAAGTCAAGAATAATACCCCCGTAAAGCATGTGCATTATTGGGATAAAAATACATCCGGGAAGTACCGGTAAAAATTAAAAACACCGAGCAAAACACATATTAAATTCACGAAATTCACCGAAAAATCACCAAAATGCTTAAAATGAAGGAAAGAACCATACCGATAAATGCAAGACCACCTACCCGTAAACCATGTCACGTATTGGGATAAAATACCTCCGGGAAGTACCGCTAATAAATTAAAACACCTCGCAAAACACATATTAAAATTGATAAAAATGCTCAAAATGGGCCAAATAACAAAAGAACCATGCTGGTACACGCAGAAATGATGGCCAGAGGTGATTAGGCACTTTAAACCCGAACCTGATCCGATCTAGAGGCTCAAAACCCGGTTAGTGGTCACAGCCAATAGGCTGGAGGAAAATACTTCTACATTACACTTTTGACACATTTTTAGACCGATTTTCACGGGGTCTTTTCCCCAGGGCCGTGGAGGCTCTCGGGAGGTATACTGGAGCCGAGTTTTGAGAAAAAACAACCGCTTCTTTCACCTCCAAATCGATTTTAAGGCCGTTTTTAGTTGAAAATTCATCCAGGCTGGAGGAAAATACTTCTACATTACACTTTTGACCCATTTTTAGACCGATTTTCACGGGGTCTTTTCCCCAGGGCCATGGAGGCTCTCGGGAGGTATACTGGAGCCGAGTTTGAGAAAAAACAACCGCTTCTTTCACCTCCAAATCGATTTTAAGGCCGTTTTTATTGAAAATTCATCCAGGCTGGAGGAAAATACTTCTACATTACACTTTTGACCCATTTTTAGACCGATTTTCACGGGTCTTTTCCCCAGGGCCATGGAGGCTCTCGGGAGGTATACTGGAGCCGAGTTTGAGAAAAAACAACCGCTTAGTTCACCTCCAAATCGATTTTAAGGCCGTTTTTTAGTTGAAAATTCATCCAGGCTGCCATACATTTATCTGTCCACCGGAGGGGCATTTGCGGGAGGGAGCAAAAACTTGGAAAAATGATTAAAAGGGTTAAAACGCTTCAAATCAAGAAAACAACTCACCGGGAAAGTCAAGAATAATACCCCCGTAAAGCATGTGCATTATTGGGATAAAATACCTCCGGGAAGTACCGGTAAAAATTAAAAACACCGAGCAAAACACATATTAAATTCACGAAATTCACGAAAAATCACCAAAATGCTTAAAATGAAGGAAAGAACCATACCGATAAATGCAAGACCACCTACCCGTAAACCATGTCACGTATTGGGATAAAATACCTCCGGGAAGTACCGCTAATAAATTAAAACACCTCGCAAAACACATATTAAAATTGATAAAAATGGGCAAAATGGGCCAAATTCAGAAAAGAACCACCCACGTACAACCAGGACCACCTCCCCGTAAACCATGTCGCGCATTGGGATAAAATACCTCCGGGAAGTACCGGTAATATACACAAACACCGAGCAAAACACATATTAAAATTGATAAAAATGCTCAAAATGGGCCAAATTAACAAAAGAACCATGCTGGTACACGCAGAAATGATGGCCAGAGGTGATTAGGCACTTTAAACCCGAACCTGATCCGATCTAGAGGCTCAAAACCGGTTTAGGTGCCACAGCCAATAGCTGGACGAAAATACTTCTACATTACACTTTTGACACATTTTTAGACCGATTTTCACGGGGTCTTTTCCCCAGGCCATGGAGGCTCTCGGGAGGTATACTGGAGCCGAGTTTGAGAAAAAACAACCGCTTCTTTCACCTCCAAATCGATTTTAAGGCCGTTTTTAGTTGAAAATTCATCCAGCTGCCATACATTTATCTGTCCACCGGAGGGGCATTTGCGGGACGGAGCAAAAACTTGGAAAAATGATTAAAAGGGTTAAAACGCTTCAAATCAAGAAACAACTCAGCGGGAAAGTCAAGAATAATACCCCCCGTAAAGCATGTGCATTATTGGGATAAAATACCTCCGGGAAGTACCGGTAAAAATTAAAAACACCTCGCAAAACACATATTAAAAATTGATAAAAATGCTCAAAATGGGCCAAATTCAGAAAAGAACCACCCACGTACAACAGGACCACCTCCCCGTAAACCATGTGCATTATTGGGATAAAATACCTCCGGGAAGTACCGGTAATAAATTAAAACACCTCGCAAAACACATATTAAAATTGATAAAAATGCTCAAAATGGGCCAAATTCAGAAAGAACCACCCACGTACAACCAGGACCACCTCCCCGTAAACCATGTGCATTATTGGGATAAAATACCTCCGGGAAGTACCGGTAATAAATTAAAACACCTCGCAAAACACATATTAAAATTGATAAAAATGGGCAAAATGGGCCAAATTCAGAAAAGAACCACCCACGTACAACCAGGACCACCTCCCGTAAACCATGTCACGTATTGGGATAAAATACCTCCGGGAAGTACCGGTAATATACACAAACACCGAGCAAAACACATATTAAAGTGCTCAAAATGGGCAAAATGTGGCAAAATGGTCAAAAGAACCATGCTGGTACACGCAGAAATGATGGCCAGAGGTGATTAGTCACTTTAAACCCCAACCTGATCCGATCTAGAGCCTCAAAACCCGGTTTAGGTGCCACAGCCAATAGGCTGGACGAAAATACTTCTACATTACACTTTTGACCCATTTTTAGACCGATTTGCACGGGGTCTTTTCCCCAGGGCCGTGGAGGCTCTCGGGGAGGTATACTGGAGCCGAGTTTGAGAAAAAACAACCGCTTCTTTCACCTCCAAATCGATTTTAAGGCCGTTTTTAGTTGAAAATTCATCCAGGCTGCCATACATTTATCTGTCCACCGAGGGGCATTTGCGGGAGGGAGCAAAAACTTGGAAAAATGATTAAAAGGGTTAAAACGCTTAAATGAAGAAAACAACTCACCAGGAAAGTCAAGAATAATACCCCCGTAAACCCATGTGCAGTCCCGGGGAAAATACCTCCGGGAAGTACCGGTAAAAATTAACAACACCTCGCTAAACACATATTAAATTCACCAAAAATCACCAAAATGCTTAAAATTAATCAAAGAACCATACCGATAAATGCAAGACCACCTACCCGTAAACCATGTCGCGTATTGGGATAAAATACCTCCGGGAAGTACCGCTAATAAATTAAAACACCTCGCTAAACACATATTAAATGCACCAAACAGGTCAAAATTCACAAAAGAACCACCCACGGACAACCAGGAACACCTACCCGGGAAACGAGTGCAGTCCCAGGCGAAAATTCATCCGGGAAGTATCGATGCACCTTAAATACACCTCACAAACACAACATTTTAATCAACAAAAGTGGCCAAAATGGTTAAAATCAATAAAAGAACCATACAGGAATATTCAGGACCACCTCCCCGTGATGCATGTGCAGTGGCTGGATAAAATTCATCCGGGAAGTACCGGTAAAAAATTACAACACCTCGCAAAAAACACATTAAATTCACTAAAAATGGGCAAAATGGTTAAAATGAAGAAAATAACCCCCCACCTACACTCAGGGACACCTACCCGGGAAACGAGTGCAGTCCCAGGCTAAAAGTCATCCGGGAAGTATCGATGCACCTCACAAACACCTGGAAAGCTCAATATTAGA
>JAVDOI010000517.1:0-22362 GCA_032191485.1 Leptoclinus maculatus
ACGCCGAGGACCCGGCGCGTAAAGTCGCGAGACTGCCTCGCTGGAATGTTGCCCCCCAGCTTATTTGACCCCCTTTTTTTATTTCACAACTTTATTAGAATGGAAATGGGACAGAATGAGGTGAATCAGCGGTCAAAATGGAGTTTAAGGATACAGTTTGATGATTTTGCTTCAAAAACGTGATTACCGACCCAGAATTTTTTGGCAAAGTGCTAGATGCTGGGGGCTGCTGTCCTCCCGGTAATGTTTGAAGCATCTCCCGCAGAGGAAATCCGAGATATACGTTCGAAGCGTGGTCGAATGCTATTGTTGCTAAGTACCTAGCTTTAACATGGACGGTTGAAAAACGACTTTTGAGGGGCTATTTCTGATGCATGTCGCGGCCAAATGAACGCGAAAAAGTGACGAAATATCGTACGAGGCTAGCAATGTTGTCGTAGATCGTGTTTTATTGTGTTTTGAGTGTGTAAAGTGTAATGCTGCGTTCACACCAAACGCGAATTCGCGTCGAGATTACATACAAAGTCTATGCACAGACGCGATGAGACTGGAGTGACGCGAATCTGCGTTTGTGCGGCGCGATGGACGCGAAATCGCGTCAAACGGTAAAACGCCAAAACGCCGAAGTTGAAATATTTGAACTTCTGCGAAAAAATCGAGTGACGCTGTGGCGCGATAGCCTATCAGCGTTGAGATGTTTCCCCTGTCATCACTGACTTCCTGCCGTTGCTGAATCAGGAAATAAATACCGGAGCCGTCTGTGTTCACCCGGAGCTCTACGATACCTCGTATCAGTAGAGACCGGACCAAACTATGTGTATAAATGTGTGTGTGTGTAAACCAGATGGTACAAACAATGAAAAAGACGCTGCCGTATTTACGTCTAGATGACGTTATTGTGAGTGTTGATGGAGCTGCTACCATGTTAGCATAGCCTAGCACCGATCCATCCGAGCTCCATTGAGAAAACAAGTATTTTAAAAGTTATTTGCTTGTCGTCTTGCGGAGAGAACTAACAAAACATGAATTCAGACAAATCGGCATCATTAGGTAGTTATTTCGGAGTCCCCTTTTGTCGGTTTATTGCAGTTAAATCACAGCCAAATCAGTTTATTTGGGGCTCATACAGCCGTAGTAAACAGCGGACGTGTGGCTTGCTAGACACAGTGAATACATCTCGATACAATCCACGGAGCTCCTCTGGACAATGTTATTAACCCAGACATGACGGCGTTTAGTTTCCCGTGATATCTGGGACTTCCACAACACCGTACTAAGCAGAAATAGAGGTTATTTTTTCCATGGTTAATGGCGGACAGTTTACTGAAGGTTTTTACTGAAAGGTTTGTTAATATCTCATTTCATGCCTGATTTATAGAACACTTTATTTCTATAAACATGGCGAAAATAGATTTTTTTTTTTTTTAAAAGAGCTGTTGACAGTTTTTTTTCTGATTTATGGAGTTAAAAAGAGATTTCCAAAATGCCACACCTAATGTGTCAACAAAATGAAACAATAATTTTGAATGGGGCTTTATCCAATGTTCAAATATCTTTTCTGGAAATGTATGTACATTTTTAAATATTTGATAAGATAATACCTTATTTGCATATTTAAACATATATTTTCAGAAAACACGTCTTAAAGTAAGTCAACTGGGAACGTTTCATGCCATCATTTGACACTATTCATCTCCTCTTAATATTATTCCCATGCACTTCCCCTGAATACTGATTGAATATGAAACTGTGTGTGTGTGTGTGTGTGTGTGTGTGTGTGTGTGTGTGTGTGTGTGTGGTGTCAGTGTGCACAGAGTCAGCCCCAGAGAGCAGTGTTCCTGCCAGAGTTCGCCCTCTCACCTCACGGCAGCTTCATGGAGGATGCTACAGAAGATCAGCTTCTAACCTACAAGTATGACGACCAGGTCAGTCCCACACTCTTCACTGTGGCCGGGCCAGTCTGGGTGAGCAAAAGCTGATGCTAATATTTGAACTTGAATGTGTTTCTTTACCTACGGTTCATGTTATCATGGGGGGGACAGGCAGAGCTCCGTCTACAACGGGTTGTAGAGTGTCCTATAACGGGTTCCTGGTCAGCTATAACAACAACGGAGAGGGAGTGGGTGGACGTTGTTTTCGCTATTGTAGTGTATGTGAATGGAAGAATCAAACACGCTAACACACATTCACATTGACGGCATCACCCAGATGTTTCACCAAACTGCTAACCAGCTGCTTATCCCCGCTGCTTTTAAACAGCCTTTATTAGCAAAAGGCAAAACAGGATGAAACTATTTGAGGAGTAATTTAACATTATAACAATAGCAACTTTATTTTTAAACACATTTTGTACACGGGCAATCGGTGTGCTTTGCATAAATAAAAATGAATATAATATGATTAAAACATAATACAAAGTTCATAAAATAGTAATTACACAGAAAGTAATATAATTAAAGATATAAAATACAAAGTATAAAACAGAGCAAAGACATTGTAATAGCATAGTAGCTCAATCATAGGCACATGAAAAGAGAAATGATTTTAATCTGAATTATTATTTTCTTTTACATTAGATACACACCTTGCAGTTTGTTCCAGTTGCATCCAACATAACAGCTACATTTTCATTGAAGCCAGGTGGAACTAATTGAAACGCTCCTCTTAATGTGCAAGTGTTTTTTTTTTTTTTACTTTCACAGCATAGGAGATGCTTTTCAGTTTCATAGCTTGTTGTGACCTGTTTGTGACCTGTTTCCTTCTGGGGAAGTGTTTGTTCAGTGTAATACTGAAGTGTTTGAAATGTTCCTCATTCTACAGTAAGAAAGGTTTACCGTAGTTGCCAGTGGGCAAAATGCAAACTCAGTCCCCAGCAAGAGGACGCGTCTGTCTTTGACACTTGTACTTCTGACATATTAGAAAAGATTGTCAGTGTGCAGTTGACAAAATTGCGAATGGAAATGGGTTCCAAAGATGCCAGATATATATTTTACACATACACAATCATTACAGTACAAATGAGTAGATTTAGCAGAGTGGCACAAACAACCCAGCATCACTCTTTGTAACATCAGAATTTGTGGAATTTGTGTCCAATAAGATCTTAAAAAAGTCTCTAAGAGACTTTTTTAAGTTAATAATCAGTTCATTATTTTCAGTTTTCTCAAATTTCAGTTTTTGCTTGATATCATGTTGCATCTTGTGAGGGTGGGAATCTTTGGATTCCTGCTTGGATTCAGAATCGATTCTTAATTCAACAAAAAGAGAGGCACGATAACGTGGCTCCTACTCCCGTGCTCTGTGTGCCACACCATCCTTTTCCCACAGAGCAAACTGTTTGTTAGTGCTCCGCTAACGATCGTCTCGGTTAGGGTTATAACCTTTGTGACGTAGCTTAACCCTGATTCAGTTTGGTAGGCTAACTCAAGCCACACATCTCAAAATACGACATGCTGTCCTGAGCACCCACCAGAAATGATTGATGAAATAAGTTAATGTGTCCAGCTGTCCAGTGTCTCAGTGTTTAAACACTTGATTTAATTTCTGTGGTTGGGAGAGACATTTGGATTACAGAATGTCCCTTTAAGGTTTTAAAGGAGCATTAACGTCATGTTGAAATAATGGTCCAGTATAGTGTGTACAGAAGCAGACAGACTGCACTAACATACTGCACACACCTTATGTAGGCGTTTATTGCTGGTATGAGCAGCAGATGGTGTCGCCTCAGTGCACCAGACTGGATTAGAAGCTACAGGTTGGTCCAGTAACAGGTTGGCGCTCTGATCTGCCTCTTCTTCACTACCTCAGGCTGTATGAGCTAGATGTGCTAAATGATGCATGCTCCAGTTGTTACTCGTTGGCAGCGCACTGCAGGTAGCACATTTTAAGTGTCAGCAGTGCTGCTTTCTGTGTTTTTCCCACCAGGATGGTAAATAACGCTCTGTCACATTTCTCTCTTGTTCACTGTCGGTCCTGCATTCTGCTTCATGCACACGTAGAACAGCAGCCAGCAGATTAACAAAATAAAAGAAAAAGATGAGGAATACAGTTTCATTCCTGTGCATCCTAATCCAAAGAGGATATTAGGGGTTCTGTGGATTCATTCTGTCAGGTGACTAGAGGAGCAACGGATCATAAAACCCACGGTTCAGATCGTCACAAATCAGTGTGGATCCGCACAAAAGAAAAAAGGGAGCAAACATATTTTTAGAGATCCTCTTGCACACTTTTTTGCCAACGATACCAATTGATGATCATTGATGATCCATATTAGCAGATACAGAGTTTTTGTTTTTGTTTTGTTGGTACACAAGACTATATCAAATATTCTAAATGTTATCCTTTTTCTTTGTTGTTATCTATAGAAGATTGTATTTAAAAAAAAGGTTTAATGATGTATTATCATTATCTAATATCTATTTTTTATTGCTGTGAAAACGTCTTCAAACAACTGGATTTATTCAAATGTCACGAATCTACATTGTACAAGATTACATTTGAACACATCACTTTAACTTTATAATTTACCTTCACCCAATACGCATTTTCACTGAACAGAGCTGGAACACATCACAATGTAAATGAATGGAACCTCCGTATGTTAGCTGTCAGCGGTGCTGCCAGCATAACTAGCTCTCCGTCTGCCTATCACACTATGATGGTTAAACTGTTTAACTAATCTGCGGTTCACATGCGTGCCGAACCATGAGGAGTGATCCGTACGGATCACGGATCGACAAAGATTTACACCACTACGGTTGACATAGCTCACACAAGAGGCAGGGAACGCCACTCCTCACCGTGGACAGCAAGCATTTTGTATCTATAAGCTACGAAGCCAAAAGGATTGAACAGACTTGATTTTTTGTTTTCCTCATGTTGTCATGGTTGTGGAAATCTCTCAACATAGATAACATGATGATATTTTTTCCAATTATTGTCAAACTTTGCGGCCTCTAGCACCCTGTAATTGGTGGGTTCTTCCTAGCTAAGATTTATACAAACCTGGTGCTGGAGCTTAAACTTGGGGTTTCAGTGTTCAAAAGTGTTCAAAACCTGCTTTACTATGGGCTCCATGTGAAATTGTTACACGCTGCATCTTTTCAATCTTTTCAAACGTGGAGTTTCAAATGAGACTAGAATTGCTTGAGTCAGAGTTACTAATCATTTGTCAGTGAATGCTTACATTCTCTGATGCACTCTTTTAATATTACTATTTAATTTAAAAGGTTGATCACAAAGTCTTTCATACCGGTTTGCTCAGCTTGCTAGGGAAACTGAGTTTGAGGCTTTTTTTTTTTTTTTTTTTTTAGAAGTATTGTAAGTAGGTGTTGGCACTGTAAGTCATTTTGGTCTCATCATGCATTCCTGTAAAGTTCTGTGCGCTTTGATGAGGAGGTAATTTTCTACTCTGCTTCAAAAATCCAAATAGCTCTGAGAGCATTTCTCTACTTTATATGCAACTCTGAAAATTAAACCTCTATGTTGTGTCAAAGGGAATTGATTTTAGCCCCAGACACACTTAGACACACACTGCACCCATTCTTCTCCTTATAACTTCTTTAATATGGGCATTTTTAATTCAATAAAGCAGCGCAGAGCAGTAAAGTGATTCATTAAATTTGAGTGCCGTTAATAAGAACACACAGCCACATAAATCGGGTGAAGAGAGTACATTGTGTTTTGGACAAATATCATACAAATGATCCCTAATGAAACACAGGAGCGCTGTTTGGAGAGATTATACTTGGGATGAGTTGCCTGGAGTCCTCTGACCATCTGCAGTGGTCAATGTTGTTGTTTCTGCTGTCTGCCAGAGCCTTGCATCGAGGCTGCACAAAGGTTGAGGATGACATTGTGCTTCTTGAGCTGTGTCCGCACAGAGCCCGGTGCATTAAGCACTCCTTTCTATAGGGCTCTTGAATTCAGAAAGGAATGAACTCTATAAACATCTGTCTTTCACCGCTTTACTTTTCAGAGGAGATGGACTCTTTTGAGACATTTAGGAGGGCTCTTCTAGTCCTTCCAGCTTCATGTGACCCACGTTATCTAAGTGTATGTCATTGGAGTGTAAATGGCTTAGCTAACAGGGATTCAGCTACATACAGGAGATCTCTGGATACCTCCATTTGTCTTTAGTGGAACATTTGTTGTTGCATAAGATCTGCCTTACCTCCTATTAGTGGAAGGTATTGAGTGTGTTTACATGCTCACTAGAATCCTGGTTTTGTATTTTGCATGTAAACATTAGGGTTGGGTACCGAAAACCGGTGCCATAGTGGCATAGTGCCATAGTGGCACCGGTTTTACCTACCCGGACCGAAACGCAACGCAGATTTCGGTGCTTCCTTTCGGTGCCTGAAGGTAGCTCTTCTCCAACACGCATGCGCAGTTCGTACGCTGGTCATACGCTGCCCATACGCTGGTCTTACGCTGGCCATTCGCTGTCCATACGCTGGTTCAATACGGTAAGTATACGAAACTTTCGGTATTTTCAAGGTGTTTTTGTGCGTATGAAAGTTTTTCGGGAAATTTGCATACGCAACTCATATACGTTTTTCTCATTCAACAGAGAAAATGCCGAAAGGTAAACGGTCAAAAGTGTGGCTGTATTTCGCACAAAAAGATTCTAACAACGCGACGTGCAGCAAATGCAACAAAACAATTAAGTGTAAAGGGGGGAACACATCAAATCTAATGAAACATCTGGCAGCGCATAACATCCACTTGAAAGCAGAGGCATGCACCGTGTTCGACTGCCTGAGTGAGCGTGAGCCCATGCCAAGCACATCAGCGGGCAGTGTGGGCCTCCCTGGCCCCGGCGATGTCGTATTTTGCCAGAGAAGGCAAATATGCTCATATTTCTGCAAAAGAATTGCTGAAGTTTGAAGCTGTAGTGTGTGTACAGAGTGTGTGTGTGTTTTGTATTTATTTAAGTATACTGTAAACTGTTGTTAACAGTTAATATATTGTTCATAGTTTGAAGTTAAAAAGTTTGAAGCTGTAATTTGAAGCCAAGTGTTTTGTATTTATTTATATTTATAGTATACTTTAAACAGTTAATATATTGTTCAATTTGAAGAAAATAATTTGCCTTGGCAATAAAAAAAGCCTTTCTTTAATGTCGTCAATCGTCGTTTCGTGCTTTTTTTTTTTTAAGTATCGGTTCAGGCACCGTTAAGGCACCGGTATCGTTTTAAAAGTATCGTTTTAGCACCGGTATCGGAAAAAACCCAAACGATACCCATCCCTAGTAAACATCACATGGACCTGGAACGGGCTCTATTCCGGTTTTGAGTAACCTGAATATTCCATCATGAATATTCTGGTACTTCAATAGAAACCAGGAACACCTCATCCAAGTTTCTCAACATAGTCTCTGAGACGTAGAGAAATCAGGATGCAACTCCATAGGATATTGTTAGAATCATGTAGTGATCTGAAGAACCTGGATACTGGTGCACATGTAATCTGTCCTTCCATTTGTTCATCAGATGCACACGGCATTGGTGCACTGCATCACATTTTGATGAACATGGAAGGTATGATGCATGTCAGAAATACACTGGTTGGTGAATGGGCCGACACGGACAACAACATGTATATATAGCGCAATTTGATGTCACCCACTGTTTTGTTGCTACCATTTCGAAGCCTCGAGTTTGGGATTTTTTCTTTCCCCATCTGTTTTTTTGGAGCCAGAAGTGACCACATTTGAAGAGCGGGTGGAGTTTTGGATAAGCGAGGTCCCTCTGTGCCGTTAACATAGAAAAAGCTAAGTTAGCAGCTAGTGCTAGTTCATTTCTTCATGCACTCTAAACACCAGATACAGATGTTGTGTGTTAGCAAGTTATGTAAGTTAAAACTCACCTGGAAGAAAAGATTAATGTTTTTATTCCTATCTAGAACATGGGTTAGTGGTGCTGTAAGAGCCATTTTGTATTCTTAACAGTTTTTTGTATTTTATGTTTATTGCAAAAGTATGTGTGTTATGCCCTTTAGAATGTTTACCATATAATAGAGTTAAGGTAATTAGTCATGTTGTAAAATGTACTTCAATGTGTGTGTTTTGCCCTATGAGGATAAAGGCTCCTCTATTCTGTCCTGCTATTGGATAATTATTTGGGTGACTCCTTTAAGTAGGTTTTCAGTGCTAGTTAGGCTTTGATGGAGCAGGATGTGGAGCAACAATTTTTCTGACCGCAGATTATAGACTTTTAAGTTATAGCCAGCAGAAGGTCAATGTTTTGGTACTCCAGTTATTACTTAAGGATTTTGTTTATTATTTTGTCTACCTGGAATAAAACTACTTTTAACTACGAGCTACGAGCCTCATCATTGGACAGCTAACAAGAAAAGTTTAGCCTGCAAGAGCATATGGTAGTCTACGCGAGTCAGAACCCTTTTCATCCTGCAAGAAGTGGCCAAGAAGGACGGTAATATAAGCTGCCACTACATTAAGTCAGAAAAATTGCTCCGTGAAAAGATTGGATTTTCGAAAATTATTGGAGCACCGTGGATTCATGCACAAGGAATGAAAGATGAAATCACCTTTCTTGGATATCTGTTGGATTCATTTTGGAATTTGATGGACAGAAATACTCGCCACGGATGTCAAGTAAGCACTGTTATTGTCTTCCATGGATGGTTGAGTAAAATGCTTGTCAGCGGATGGTAAAACTCGTAAAAAACGGCGAAAAACTACGCTAACGAGGTGCTAACGAGTTGCTAACGATGCGTTAGCAACCCGCTAACGGTCGGCTAACAAGGCCTCTTTGTTATGTCAGTAAATGACGCAGACTGCAACTGCTATACATGCTAGCTACACTGGTTGAATGAAAAGACTTGTAACGTCAGTGGATTTGAATTAAAATGTATTGAGAGCTACAACATTAAAATGGATCAAGAGGAAATGGAAATCCTAACAAAAAGGGTACCAAAGCTTACTGTCAAGGCCATGGAGGAGAAGCTTAACCAGCTAATAGGGGCTAGGAAAGCAACGTATGGACATCTTGGCAGAATGATCAGAGAGATTGACGCTTTAATGGATGATAATGGAAACGCTCAAGTGGTCTCTGCAAAAATATCCACTGATTTCACAAAAGTGAAGATGGAGTTTTGTGAACTGAATAAGGAAGTCAAAGCTCAAATGTGTGAGGAAGACGCTATGAGAGATCAAACTCAGTGGTTTGAGCCAAAGTTTAATGACGCAAGGCATTTTGTGGAAAAGGTGGCGAGCTGGTTGAAAAGTATCAGGCACCAGGCTGATGAAGCAGACAAGCTTGACGCAGAGGTTAGTCCCTCAGACAGCATCTCAATGGTTGCGTCCAGGGAAAGGCCTAATAGTCAATCTGGTTCTCTGGTATCTTCCACCACCTCATCGGTTAGGATTAAAGTAGAAGCGGAACGTGCAGCGCTGTTGGCACGTGCTGAAGCATTGAAACAAAAACAGGACATTGAGAGAGAAGAAGCTCTACTTAAGGCAAAGAAAGAGCGGTTTGAATTGCAAACTGCCATTGCAGAAGCCAATGCAAAGCTGCAGGTGCTTAATGTGCATGAGTCAGCTCGCAACACACCAGCTGGACCTTGTGATGGAATGAATGCTTATCTGGATGGCACAATACATGCTGAGTTTGAGTCTTATCAGGCCAAGGGAGCTGACACGCCACGGAGAAGACGCAGCATCTTGCATAGCCCTGAAAGAGTTGTCAGACCTCGGCAACAGAATAATGCAGGAAACGAGCCAGCACCTGCAAGCCAGAGTAAAGGGAATGACTTTGGAAACTTGGTTAGCATTATGCAGCGTCAGAATGAAATCACTGAACTTCTGGTAAAGCAACAGAAAGTGTCTACTCTCCCACCACTTAATATTCCAGTTTTCAGTGGTGACCCACTGGAGTTTGGGTTTTTCATGAAAGCATTTGAGCATGGGATAGAGGATAGAACTGAAAGCAACAAAGATAGACTCCATTTTCTTGAACAGTTCACTAGCGACCAGCCCAAGGTGCTTGTTCGCAGTTGCCAGCACATGCAGCCAGACAACGGTTACACGGAAGCTAAGAAACTCCTCAACAAATACTTTGGGAATGAATACACAATTGCCTCAGCCTACATTGAAAAGGCTATGAAATGGCCCACAATCAAGTCAGAGGATGGAGAAGCCCTTAATAAGTTTTCTGTGTTTCTCACAGGTTGTTGCAATACAGTCGATAGTGTGGAATATATGGAGGAGATGGATAGCCCTACTAGCATGCGGGCTATTATCTCGAAGCTTCCTTTCAAATTAAGAGAGAGGTGGAGAGGAGTTGCATGGGAAATACAGGAAAGAAATGGCAGAAGAGCTAGATTCACAGATCTGGTCAGTTTTGTGGACAAACAGGCAAAAATCACTTCTTACCCATTGTTCGGAAACATTCAAGAGCCCAGTTTCTCTAAGGACGTTGGCAAGTTTAGAGGGAACACGCCAAGTAGTCCAAGATTCAAGGAGCAGAAGAACATCTTTGCCACAGGCGTTGAATCAGTGAAAGATCAAATCAAAAGGGACAAGGAAAAAAAGGAATCTCCCATAAGTGGAAAGCAGTGTTCCTTATGCTACAAAGGTCATGAACTGGAGTTCTGCAAGCTTATGAAACAAAAGTCTCACAAAGAAAAGCTGGACTTTTTGAAGTCTAAGGGCTTGTGCTTTGGATGTTTGTCACAAGGACACATGAGTAAAGGCTGTCAACAGAAGCTTACCTGTCAAATATGCTCGCTAAAGCATCCCACTATTCTGCACATAGCCAACAAGAAATTTGCTCACTCAACTGATGAAAGTGAGAACAGCAAGCTATCTGATGCAAACTCGTCTTTCACTATAGACACAGAAACCTGTGGTTGTACTGGGGCCGGCAAGGCGGAGTGTGTGCTTTCAATTGTTCCAGTCAAAGTGAAGTCTGTGAAAGGGAACCGAACAATTGAGACGTATGCATTCTTGGATCCTGGCAGTACGGCCACATTCTGTACAGAAGACCTGATGCAAGACCTGAAAGTAACAGGAAGAAAAGCCAACATCTTTCTCAGTACTATGGGACAAAAAGGGCCAGTTCGTACACATGTTGTCATGGGACTGGAAGTCAGCGATTTGGATGGGAACAATTTCTTGGAACTCCCTCAAGTTTTCTCACAAAAAGAGATACCGGTCAAACTGGAAAATATTCCACAGCAAACCGATGTGGATAGATGGCCATATTTGAAGGAAGTTTGTCTCAAACAAATCAACGCAGGCATTGGATTGTTAATAGGAACAAACACGCCCAAGGCATTGGAGCCGTGGAAGGTCATCAATAGTCAAGGAGAAGGTCCCTATGCGGTGAAGACCATCCTAGGCTGGACTATCAATGGACCTTTGAGCAGAGCAGACACTGGCAAAGGAAATACTCACTGGCCACAGGTGACTGCAAATAGGATTTCTGTGGAAAAACTAGAGGAACTCACAAAGCAGCAGATGAAGCATGACTTTCCAGAGTCTCGACAAGCTGAAAAGTTGGAAATGTCTGGTGAGGATAGACAATTCATGGATTCTGTGTCACAATCGGTGAAGCTGATAAATGGACACTACAGCATAGGCATGCCGTTAAAGAAAAAGGAAATAACATTTCCAAACAACCGTTCCGCAGCAGTACAGAGAGCTGAATCCCTGAAACGGAAGCTTATTAGGAATGAGAAATTCCACCAAGACTATGTCAAGTTCATGGAGGAAACGCTGCAGAAGGGTTATGCAGAACCAGTTCCCACTAAAGAGGTTGACGGGAACGCTGGCAGAACATGGTACATTCCTCATCATGGGGTCTACCACCCGACAAAGAAAAAGATAAGAGTTGTGTATGACTGTGCAGCCACGTTTCAAGGAACATCTCTAAACTCACAGCTTTTACAGGGACCAGACCTTACAAGTTCCCTCATTGGTGTGCTGATGAGGTTCAGACAGGAGCCAGTTGCTTTCATGTCTGATATTGAAAGCATGTTCCACCAGGTAAGAGTTCCTGTTGAAGACTGTGACCTGCTGAGATTTCTGTGGTGGCCACAAGGGGACCTCAGTCAAGAAGTGAAGGATCACAGAATGACAGTTCACATATTTGGTGCGACTTCATCTCCAAGTTGCGCGAGCTACGCGCTCAGGAAATGCGCTGAAGATAATCAAGCAGACTTCAGCCCAGACGCAACAAACACTGTGCTAAGGAGTTTTTACGTCGACGACTGCTTGCGGTCTGTTGCAAGTGAAGAGCAGGCAGTTGCTTTGATACAGGAGCTTAGGAC
This sequence comes from Leptoclinus maculatus, assembly GCA_032191485.1. NCBI lineage: Eukaryota > Metazoa > Chordata > Actinopteri > Perciformes > Stichaeidae > Leptoclinus > Leptoclinus maculatus. The sequence continues at coordinate 12,295 of JAVDOI010000517.1, forward strand.
CTTGTGTGCCTTAGGGGGTTTTAAACTGACCAAGTGGATCTCCAATAGCCGGGCTGTGCTTGCGTCTGTGCCTGAGGATGACAGGATAAAAGAGGTCAAAGATCTTGATTTGGAAAAAGACACACTCCCACTTGAGAGAGCTCTGGGAGTTCAGTGGTGTGTGGAATCGGACACCCTTGAGTTCAGAGTCGTCATTCAGAACAAGCCATTGACAAGAAGAGGGGTCCTCTCTATGATGAGTTCTGTCTTTGACCCATTGGGGATATTGGCCCCTCTCCTCCTTCCAGTAAAGTACATTCTGCAGGAGCTATGCCGAACAAAACATGGATGGGATGACAGTATGCCAGAGGTTCTTGCTCAGCAGTGGCATCAATGGGTGATGAGCCTGCACCAGTTAGCTAACTTCAAGGTGGAAAGATGTGTGAAGCCATCTAACTTTGGGGAAATAGTTTCGGCTCAACTTCACCATTTCGCTGATGCCAGTGAAAAGGGTTATGGCACAGTCACATACCTGCTTTCAAGAAACCGCCAAGAGCAGTTACACTGCGCTTTCATCATGGGAAAGGCAAGGGTCACGCCCCTAAAACCTGTCACAATACCACGACTTGAACTCACTGCTGCAGCTGTAGCATCCAAAATGGACAAGATGATGAGAGCGGAACTGGATCTAGACCTCAAGGAGTCTGTGTTCTGGACCGACAGTACTACTGTTCTTCACTACATCAAGAATGAGAAAACAAGATACCGTACCTTTGTTGCAAATCGGATTGCAATCATTAGAGATCAGTCAGAGGTTTCTCAGTGGCGGTATGTTGGCACAGCAATCAATCCAGCAGACTTTGCCTCACGAGGTCTCACTATGGATGCCTTTTTAAAGGCAAAGACTTGGATAGCCGGACCGGAATTTCTGGCAAAGCCTGAAGCAGACTGGCCTGACATGCCAGACAGTACATGTCAGCCTCTTTTGAATGACCCAGAGGTCAAACAAGCCACGGTTTGTGCTATTACAATGGAAGAGAACATGGATGCAACCTCTAGGCTTCTTCAGCATTTCTCAAACTGGTTTGAACTAAAGAAAGCAGTTGCATGGCTTCTCAAGCTAAAGAACATACTGAAGATACTCGCTCAGAAGAGAAAGGACTTAAAAACCTCACTGATGAACAGGAGTTTGGATGAGAAAGGTCGAAAGACAAAACTTGAAAAGGAAATGAGAGACTTCAGAGCTTCAATTCACATCAACCCTCTCACTGTAAGGGACATGTCAGAATCAGAGTCGGAGATTGTACGCTTCAGCCAAAGACAAAGGTTCTCAACTGACATTGCTATGATTCTGCAAGGGAAGGTGGTATCAAGAAACAGTCCTCTCTACAGGCTGTCACCAGTCTTACAGGATGGCATTCTAAGAGTTGGTGGCCGGTTGAATAAGGCAGCTATGCCAGACGAGGTGAAACATACAGCTATTCTAACCAAGGACCTTCACATCACCACTCTTATTCTTCGATCAGTCCATGAGGAACTGGGACACAGTGGTCGTAACCACATGTTGTCAAAGGTACGGCAAAAGTACTGGATATTAAAATCCCATTCTGCAATCCGGAGCATCCTAGCAAAATGTGTGGTCTGCAAGCGACAGCATGGCAAGACTGGTAATCAAATTATGGCAGATCTTCCGAGGGACAGACTCCTACCTGATGAGCCACCTTTCACAAATGTGGGGGTGGACTATTTTGGCCCATTCGAGATCAAGAGAGGTAGGAGCATTGTCAAAAGGTATGGTGTGATCTTTACCTGCCTGACGGTAAGAGCTGTTCATCTCGAAGTTGCAAGTTCTCTGGATACAGACTCCTGCATTCATGCATTACGCAGGTTCATTGCGAGAAGAGGACAGGTTCAAGTAATACGTTCTGACAACGGAACGAACTTTGTGGGAGCGGAACGTGAGTTGCAGGAGGCAGTGCAAGCCTTGAATAACAACAAAATTCAAGACGCATTGATGCCTAAGAGCATTAAATGGATCTTCAATCCCCCTGCCGCGTCTCATCACGGAGGAGTTTGGGAACGACAGATAAGGACCGTTAGGAAGGTTCTCAATTCTATTGTGAAGCAACAAACACTTGATGAGGAGGGGCTGCATACTCTCCTATGTGAGGTGGAAGCGATCATTAATAGCCGCCCGATTACTCGGAACTCTACTGATCCAGGGGATCTTGAGGCCCTAACTCCAAATCATCTGCTGTTGCTGAAAGCCAAATCTTCACTGCAGCCAGGCGTTTTTGAAAGGAATGACATCTACTCCAGACGAAGATGGCGTCAAGTCCAGTACCTGGCAGATTTGTTCTGGAAGCGCTGGACCAAAGAGTATTTGCCTGAATTACAGGAAAGGCAAAAGTGGTCTCGTCCAGAAAGAAATCTCAGTGTTGGTGACATTGTTCTTGTGGTAGACGACTCAGCTCCACGAAACTCATGGATTATGGGACGAGTGATCCAGACAATGGAGGACAGCGGAGGCAGAGTTCGCCAGGTCCAGGTGAAAACAAGCACAAATGTTCTTCGGAGACCTGTCACCAAGCTCTGCTTATTGCTGAAGGTGACATGTAACACTTTTGACTCTCGTCCACAAAATGGACATAAAAGCGTTCATAAAAAATGACAATGATTACTGGACGTTAATAGAGTTCCTGGTCTATTAGTTAATGTATTGCTGACATTGGTCTTACTTCTGCCTTTGTATTGTGCTCGCACTATGGCTCTTTATTAATGTGCATGAGAATAATTGTTTTGTTAGTCACAAAGACAATTAGGGGCCGGAATGTAAGAGCCATTTTGTATTCTTAACAGTTTTTTGTATTTTATGTTTATTGCAAAAGTATGTGTGTTATGCCCTTTAGAATGTTTACCATATAATAGAGTTAAGGTAATTAGTCATGTTGTAAAATGTACTTCAATGTGTGTGTTATGCCCTTTAGAATGTTTACCATATAATAGAGTTAAGGTAATTAGTCATGTTGTAAAATGTACTTCAATGTGTGTGTTTTGCCCTATGAGGATAAAGGCTCCTCTATTCTGTCCTGCTATTGGATAATTATTTGGGTGACTCCTTTAAGTAGGTTTTCAGTGCTAGTTAGGCTTTGATGGAGCAGGATGTGGAGCAACAATTTTTCTGACCGCAGATTATAGACTTTTAAGTTATAGCCAGCAGAAGGTCAATGTTTTGGTACTCCAGTTATTACTTAAGGATTTTGTTTATTATTTTGTCTACCTGGAATAAAACTACTTTTAACTACGAGCTACGAGCCTCATCATTGGACAGCTAACAAGAAAAGTTTAGCCTGCAAGAGCATATGGTAGTCTACGCGAGTCAGAACCCTTTTCATCCTGCAAGAAGTGGCCAAGAAGGACGGTAATATAAGCTGCCACTACAGGTGCACTTCAGCTTCTTGTGGCCGAAACAAGCTACAGTAGCCCAGAACAGACAAACCAAACACTGGCTCTACAGAGAGGCCACCACAGGTTCTCTACACAGTCTAGACCAGACCTGGGCATTGTACGGCTTGCGGGCCGTAACCGGCCCATTGGCTGTCGCCGACCGGCCCGCGGGATGTCAATGGGAAATTAGGAATAAAACGTAAATAATTGTACATCATGCACGGAATGCAGCTGCATTGCTTTTATTTTGAAGGCGACTGCTGCTGTCTTTTATCTCAATTTACGTACGTTAGTACGTTCGTGGATGTGTGCGAGAAGCGGCTCACTGCAATCCCAATAATAGCAGTGTCGGCAGCCGGAACCGGGCCGGTGTATTCGGCTCGATTCTGGGGCGTCATTCATCCCGAGTCTCAGCCGAGTCGGCATCCGGACTCGGCCCGACGTGTTTCTTCCGGCATGCCGAGTTTACTCCGGAGCTGGGCCAGGTCATGTTGGCTACCTGAGATGTGTTGGTGATGCAGAGCGGACACGGACATCTGAGGCTTTGCTAGCTAAGCTGCAAAATCAACATGCTCAGAAGATGTTGGTTCTCTTTGGATCGACCTACATATGTGAACAAACATTCTCCGTGATGGAGTTTAATTAATCCAGATCCAGATCCTCTCTCACTGACTATCACCTATCACCTGTCACCTGTCTTTCACATCTCACCTCACACATTCAACCTGACTTCAGAGCACTCGTTTACTGAACTAAAAAACAGAACATGGACTACAAACAAAAGTAATAAAAGTACTAATTAACAGAAACATGATCCTTGTCAGTGTTTTACTATTATATATGGATATTACATATTTATATTTGTTTGGATCATTATTCCTGCTGCAGATGTTTAAGGTGGAGCTCATTTTAACTCCTTTATACTCTGTTGTTCAGTTTGGGTAGTTAGGAAGGGTTTGACAAATTATAATGTGCAAAGTAACTAAAGCTGCCAGACAAATGTAGTGGAGTAAAAAGTACAATATTCCCCTCTGAGATGTAGTGGAGTGGAAGTACAAAGTTAAATAAAATATAAATACTCAAGTAAAGTACCTTGAATTTGTACATACAGTACTTAAGCAAATATACTTAGTTACATTCCACCACTGATCATAATATTTACTCTTACCACTCGCAGCTTATCAAAACCAAACAATTTACTGCTTTTTATAAAGAGGTGGAATAATATAGAGCAGGATTGCGTTCAGTCTATTGGTCCGGCCCTCCACAACAGTCCCTGTTTCTCATGTGGCCCCTTGGGAAAAATAATTGCCCACCCCTGGTCTAGACTCTACAGAGGGTAGACTTGTATTGGCCTTTGGTGTGAGCACATTCATTAACTGTAGAGAAAGGGTTTGTGTCCATGAATGTTTTTTGTACAAGTCAAGACTGTCTGTCACTTCTAACTAGGGGTGCAACGGATCACAAACCTCACGGTTCGGTTCGGATCACGGTTCGTGACTCACGGTTCGGATCATTTTTCGGATCAACAAAGAAAAGGGGAGGAGACAAATATAACTTTGCTTTCCATTTATTAATTAAAGAACTTCAAGAACACTTAAAGAAAAGAACTTTGGGCTATAGTCTTACATAAAAACTAAAATATTGAAGATGTCCAATTTGAAATTAAATAAATAAATACAATTAAAACATTCAAGAATATTCAATTCTGTTTAAGTTTAAGTGCAACATGAGGTATGTTGATGCCCTCGTCCTTTGATCAATATTGAAAGAATATGTGAGCTAGCTTCCACTGTTTACACTGAACTGAACTGATCGGCAACAACTTGGGTCTGTGTTTACTTCCTGTCAGGTTATGTCATTCAAATACACAATAATGTTTACCATTACTGTGACATGATTTTCAAAAAGATGAGAATATCTCCATTGTCTGGGGAGAGGGTCGACCTTTCTGTGGTGACTGTTACTACTGGGCCTGTCTAGCTTCCACTTTGATGCTTCTGTCAGCACCTGCACCAGGTGTGTGTCTGTGTGACTCTCACAGAGGGGGCGTGTCTACAGCACCGGACTATGAATCACTCCGCCGTGGTGAAAGCGGTCACAGTCTTTTACTTGTCGTATTTCTTTCTTTTTAAATAACGCCTACATACCGTAACGGTTTTGTCCACCACCCTTATCCGTCATTATACTTTACAGGGAAGACAAAATGATCCCAAACTTGTGACTTAAATGACCCGGGGGCTTCTGAAGTTCCTCCGCTCGTCGTGACTTTCGCCATTAAATGCTTTTAACCTGCTCTGCTTACGTGAACACATGCTTTATATCTGTTCACTGACACTTTGCATTGATATTCGGGGACTTGTTACTTGAAAAGGAACAGCAGCAGTAAAACTGTATTACACACTATGAGGATTACACTGTAAAAAAATAAAAAATTTAAAATAAAAATAAAAATAAAAATAAAAAATACTCAATTGATCCGCGGTTCACGAGTGATCCGAACCGTGAGGGGTGATCCGAACCGTGAGGGGTGATCCGAACCGATCACGGATCGACCCGTGATCCGTTACACCACTACTTCTAACTGTCTTTTTAAAAACTAGTTTGATTACTAAATGTGCGAGAAGTCCAGCTTCATCGCCTCTTCTAACATGAACTTTCAAGTCGTCAGAGAAAGCCAGCTGTCCTCCTGCTCAGAGGATAACATCCAGCCAAGTGTTGCAGCATCCTTTTGCTACAATTGCTCTGGCAAAAAGAAAGAGGGCTTTTGCTGAAGTTTCACGAAGACGCAAACGCAGCCCAGACAGCACTTCCCCCGAAGGGAAGAAGAGGAAGATACAACTAGTTTAAAAAGACCATATAGAGAAATCTGTCAAGACATCGAAATGGACCCAGAGATCTCCTCGCCTGTGAGGAAGAAGAGGAAGATCTTGGAAGATACACCTGGTTTAAAAAGACCTTATGGAGAAATCTGTCAAGACATCGAAATTATCCCAGAGATCTCCTGCCCTGTGAGGATAAACACGAAGATCCTGGAAGGTACACCTCCGGTAGAAAGGTCTTCTGGTCACTGTTCCCAAGGCAGAAAAATATTCCCAAGGATCTCCTTCCCAGATCCCTCCTCTGAGAGCTCTCCTAAGAAAAAGTTGGACATGAGGTCTAAGACAAGACCTAAGATTTGGATCATCGGGTCTAGTTACGTTCGACAAGGGGAGGAAGGAGCGTATCAGAACTTCGGCGAGAACTTCGGACTCAATGCCAAAGTTGAGTGGTTCGGCAAAGGAGGACTACGCTGGAGTGGCGTCCTACACAGTTTTTATGCCGAGTTGAAAACTCAAAGTCCCCCTGACATTTTGGTGATCCACGCCGGTGGCAACGATCTGGGGTTGTCGCCCGCCAAAGAACTTGCATCCAGAATTACAAAGGACCTGATGCAGCTCCACGCAAAGTTTCCTCAAATGAAAATTGCATATTCCTGCATCAACGAACGTCAAGCGTGGAGATATAGACAGCCAGGGAAGGTGAATTTTGACAGGAAATTCGTCAACAATAGCATCAAAAAGGCTGTTAGCAACTGTGACGGCGAAGTGATTGAACATCCCCACCTGAGATACAACAACAGGAAAATATTTGCGGCAGATGGAGTGCACTTCACCAAAGAGGGAAATGGGATTTTTGTGACCAGCATCCACAATGTCCTGAAGAAGATCCTTCAGTGTTAATGTGAATGCTTGTTTATCTATGTGTCATCTCTGACTAAATAAATGTGTTGCAGTGCTGCAATGTTAAAATATATCCCTCATTTTGTACTAGTACAGTAGGGTGAAAAGCCCTTCAATTGATAGACTTGCAGCTTTTTATCTGTCGAGGTCTCTTGATAAAAGCTCTTTTGTATTTGGGTCTAGCTCTGGCCATGTGATGCACAGAGCCCAGACAGCCTCTTTAGTCAGATGCTGTGCAGTGATTTAGTTAATGGTTTCATCATGTTGGTTATTTGCTCGTGTCTCAGCCACTATAGAATGTTTGCATGCGAACAAAGCTGACAGCAAAAACAAAGTAAGCTGGCCTGATTTCATTCTGGAATCAAAATGTACTCGCATAAACTAATTTTTCAGACATAACCTCACACTTAAACACGTGTACCGCACATATATAGACAGAGAGCCGTCTATACATTATTACTTTAGCTCAGACTGCATGAAACTTTAATGATCGCCATGAGGAAATTGGCTACACGCAGCTAATTTTGCAGTGTTAATTTTTCTGCAGCAATTATTCCAAGTTAATTGGAGAACTGTTTGTCCGCTTTTAGGGCTGACACAGCTCTGAGGCGACTGCTCCAAAATATTGCAAAATGCTGATTTAATTGTAAAATCCTTTACATGGCTTTACAAGCCATGTAAAGGATTTCCCCCCCATACATTTCTAAGTAGTTTTGACATTGTTACGAGGTAAAATAAATACAATTTTCAAGGTTTACTGGTTTCATGATGCATTAAGGTGAGTCATACATAAAAAGTATTGAAACAAGAAAGTCACTGAGAAACAAAAAATATCACACAATAAGCCCTGCAGAACAAAACAAAATCACTTTTTAATTTTTCAGTGTGATAGATGTTATACCTTTAACTTTAAAAAAAGGAGAGGTTTACACCTTTACACCAGTGGTCCCCAACCACCGGGCCGTGGGTCATTTGGTACCGGGCCGCACAGAAAGAATAAATATTATATTATTTCCGTTTTATTGATTATCAGAGTCTGAAAGAAGTTTTATTTTGAAAAATGACCAGATTCTCTCCCAATTTCATCCGCCTGTGGCTCTTGACATGTCAAGACGCTCGTCTCGGTCACGTGATACGTTACCTCAAAAATGAAGCCCACAAGTTAGCGAAAATGATTAAATAACTTTTGGAGAGCTTCTTTGCAAAGGGGGAAAGGCCCACTAAGGAGACAGAAGAAGAGCCTACAACCTACAAGAAAAAGAAAGCTTAAGTTAACAGACAATATCAGGAGTCTAATTAAATATCAGGAGTAATTCTCACGCGCCAAGCCCGCTCTGCAGAATATGTGGCGACAGAGGAAGATCAGCTGCTGGAGATTGTAAATGACGGTGGCCTTAAAAGTATGTTTGAGACAACAACTCTGCTGGTGTTTTGGATTAAAATCAAGGCTGAATATCCTGAGATCGCCACAAAAGCACCGGAAACATTGCTTCCATTTCACACATCCTCTTTGTGAAGCGGGATGTTCTGCAGTGACAGCAATCGAAACAAAAATAAGTAGACTGGACATGAGGAACACACTTCGGGTGTCATTGTCTCCCATTACCCCAGATGGGACCGTCTCGTTGCAGAGAAACAAGCTCAGGGCTCCCACTGATTCAGCGTTATTGTGAGTTGTATTTTTTATGCATTTAATTTTTGTTTTCATGCCTTTCATATCATTTTATTTCGTCGTGTTTATCCGCCACACCTTGAAGGCCGGTCCATGAAAATATTGTCTTACATCAAACCGGTCCGTGGCTCAAAAAAGGTTGGGGACCACTGCAACACATTTCTGCTCTTTAAATTGCCATCTTATAGGGTGAATTCACACTTTAAGACTTTGTTAAAAAGGCAGTTTAACATTTTCAAGGTCGATTATGCTGCAAGGAGTTTACGAATATCTGTCAATGAGACACGTCTGACAAAGCAGAAAACTTTGCAGCCACAACATTAATTACGTAGGTTTACTAATTCTTTCCAGAGGCACTCAACAATCATATAGAGAGAAAGCATCAGAGGAAAAGCAGAGATACCAGTTACAGTACTACTCCCACAATAGACCTGATTAGCATGCTTCCTGCTTTTGTTTTGCCATCTCTCTTGCTCTCTTCTCCTACACATGTAACCCATAGACACGCTTGGTCCGATGGGTGAGCGGAGTTCAGTTGGTTGCAATCTGCAACCTCACCGAAACGCCTGCATTAAAGCAAAAGTGCCTCTTGAGCTACTGGGCTCTTGAGCTCTTGGGCTTTTAATGCAAAACACTTTGCAGGAAGTCTTGAATTTCATTGAAAGTAGTTTAACTTTGATTGGAGAAAAGCAAAGTAGAAGGGGCTGAATTAATCAGAGTGAGAACTGTATGTATTTCTTCGAAAAGGAGAAACTGAGAGCAGCCAGTGTGATGAAATGTAACTTATGCCAAATTTATCTGAACAACAGAACGCACTAAGCTGTGATAACACCCATATGAAAATATTTTTAGCAGACACAAATGTAAGACACATTTTGTCATCACTTCTTGATTAAATACACACACATGCACACAGGCTGGCAGTAAGCAGAGGCAACGGATCGCCCCTGAAGTATTTTGTAGGAGGCCTGGTTTTGACTGTAGCAGTATATGAGTATTGTCACACACCAATCACCAAGCCAAATTCCTTGTATGGCCAAACGTACTTGGCAATAAACCGTTTCTGATTCTGATTCTGAGCTGAATGAAGAGTATATGGCTAAGACATGGGCGACAGAGCCAAGGTTACCTTTTCAACTGCCTGGTACCGTTCAAACAACACAATCAACAGATCACTGAAAGGGCAATCATTTTCTGTGGAGGCAGGAAGAATGCTGTATGACAGCATGAGTAAGTAATGCTGGCCAC
>JAVDOI010000518.1:0-2500 GCA_032191485.1 Leptoclinus maculatus
CTACAAACTACAAGAGCACAGGAGCACTGACTTCCTGTTGGAGCACCGACTTCCTGTTGGAGCCTGGACCTCAGTCGACCTCATGACTCGTGTACAATCATACAGTACCTGTTGAAGCCTGGACCTCAGTCGACCTCATGACTCGTGTACAATCATACAGTACCTGTTGGAGCCTGGACCTCAGTCGACCTCATGACTCGTGTACAATCATACAGTACCTGTTGAAGCCTGGACCTCAGTCGACCTCATGACTCGTGTACAATCATACAGTACCTGTTGGAGCCTGGACCTCAGTCGACCTCATGACTCGTGTACAATCATACAGTACCTGTTGGAGCCTGGACCTCAGTCGACCTCATGACTCGTGTACAATCATACAGTACCTGTTGGAGCCTGGACCTCAGTCGACCTCATGACTCGTGTACAATCATACAGTACCTGTTGGAGCCTGGACCTCAGTCGACCTCATGACTCGTGTACAATCATACAGTACCTGTTGGAGCCTGGACCTCAGTCGACCTCATGACTCGTGTACAATCATACAGTACCTGTTGGAGCCCGGACCTCAGTCGACCTCATGACTCGTGTACAATCATACAGTACCTGTTGAAGCCTGGACCTCAGTCGACCTCATGACTCGTGTACAATCATACAGTACCTGTTGGAGCCTGGACCTCAGTCGACCTCATGACTCGTGTACAATCATACAGTACCTGTTGGAGCCTGGACCTCAGTTGACCTCATGACTCGTGTACAATCATACAGTACCTGTTGAAGCCTGGACCTCAGTTGACCTCATGACTCGTGTACAATCATACAGTACCTGTTGGAGCCTGGACCTCAGTCGACCTCATGACTCGTGTACAATCATACAGTACCTGTTGGAGCCTGGACCTCAGTTGACCTCATGACTCGTGTACAATCATACAGTACCTGTTGGAGCCTGGACCTCAGTCGACCTCATGACTCGTGTACAATCATACAGTACCTGTTGGAGCCTGGACCTCAGTCGACCTCATGACTCGTGTACAATCATACAGTACCTGTTGGAGCCTGGACCTCAGTCGACCTCATGACTCGTGTACAATCATACAGTACCTGTTGGAGCCTGGACCTCAGTTGACCTCATGACTCGTGTACAATCATACAGTACCTGTTGGAGCCTGGACCTCAGTTGACCTCATGACTCGTGTACAATCATACAGTACCTGTTGGAGCCTGGACCTCAGTTGACCTCATGACTCGTGTACAATCATACAGTACCTGTTGGAGCCTGGACCTCAGTCGACCTCACGACTCGTGTACAATCATACAGTACCTGTTGGAGCCTGGACCTCAGTTGACCTCATGACTCGTGTACAATCATACAGTACCTGTTGGAGCCTGGACCTCAGTTGACCTCATGACTCGTGTACAATCATACAGTACCTGTTGGAGCCTGGACCTCAGTCGACCTCATGACTCGTGTACAATCATACAGTACCTGTTGGAGCCTGGACCTCAGTCGACCTCATGACTCGTGTACAATCATACAGTACAGTCTTCTGTCTTCACTTCCTGCTTCCGTCTGATCTCGTCCACATTCGAGACACAGCTCATCTCAGAGAGCCTATGTTATCTTTATTTTACCCACAATCCCTTTGGGTACTTGCTGTGAAAGCAGCCGTCTGGTGTCGCCGTCTTTTGCGTCCCCCGTTGTGTCTCTCGAGGCTCAAACCCACCAGCGTGTCTCCTCCTGAAGACTCCCTCGAGCTCCACAAGTTGCTTAATTGACTTCTCCAGGATGATGACAAATGACTGAGCTTCTTTTAAAAGGGCTCATTTAGCAGACGTCACTTTATCTCTTTAAAGTGACGAGGAGCCAAAGATACCGCCGACAGCTGGCCTGTAATTTACCAATTCATCACGGGGTGAATTTTAGGTATTTGGTTTGTTCTGTGGGGAAAGAAACACAAAGATGTATTAAAGGTATTAATAATACAAAGAGACGCTCAGGGACACGGCGGTCGTCTTCATGAGCTGTGACTGAGACAGACGAGCATCCCTCATGCTCAGAGCATTCACTCCAAACACATGACTAATGCTAAGCTAATGCTAAGCTCTCTCTCCTGTACACGACAGCAGGTGTGAATGTTCTCATTCATAGAGTACTCTCTTATGAATTATATGTGTAGTTTCAAATGGAGAGTTCTCTGTTAAGATTTAACTTTATAACTTTATGTTTATAACTTTATAACTTTACGTTTATAACTTTATAACTTTACATTTCTCCCTCAGGAGACTTTAAAGTTCGCTGCTGTTTTCTGTTATTGTTATGACAGAATGTAGTTTTCGTTGTGGTTTATATACTATATATATATATATATATATGACTATATACTATATATGTGGTCTATATATATATACATATATATATATATATGACTATATACTATATATATATGACTATATACTATATATGTGGTTTATATATATATATATATATACATATATGTGATAA
>JAVDOI010000518.1:7500-22206 GCA_032191485.1 Leptoclinus maculatus
CGGCTGCTCGCTCCGTAAACACGACGACGTGGAATAGAAACATCAGCTGGTCACATTATGCAACTGTGATTAAAGCTGTGAGGTTTCTCAGGCCGACGCTGCTGCTGCTCTCCAACATTTATCACTAGAAGGGTTTATGAGTTAACGTATCATTTACATCAATAATAACCATGAATCAAAAGCCCAATGTTTGGGTTGCCAGGTTTGAAAGGTCACTTTGGCTGGAGTATATCCTTCAGTGCCATACATAAACAATAACACGATGTGTTTTTATATCTTTATATATGTATGAATAACTAGTATAAAGGTATAATAACTAGAACTATGTTATATATGTTGTTGTGTACTCACATTTAGGTGTTTTCGAACCTGAGGACCTTTTTTATTTGTTATAGTTCTAAGAACATTTTTATTGTGTCCGCACCACAAGAACAAAGAACAATCGTAATTCCTAGAAAGCTGTTTTATTTTGCTTCTAGTTAAAGGACGTTGTTGCTCTCTCAGCAGAAGAGAAACCGTGAGAGACGAGTGAGTGTTCGGTGATTGTGATCGTACACTTGAGCCAATACAGAACTGGAAACCGTCATTTTTAAAAACCTGTTCGTCATGTAAAGAACAGACGACACAAAACACAAAAAAGAAGCGATGGGCTCTGAAGTCCAGAAGTTAACTCGCTCATGAGCACACAACCACTGAGCCACAGAACGAGTGAGAGCTGCTAATCAGCAAGCTAACCCAGTGGCACAACGGCTAACCCAGTAACGTTAACACAAAGGATAACCCAGTAACGTTAGCACAAAGGATAACCCAGTAACGTTAGCACAAAGGATAACCCAGTAACGTTAGCACAAATGATAACCCAGTAACGTTAGCACAAAGGATAACCCAGTAACGTTAACACAAAGGATAACCCAGTAACGTTAGCACAAAGGATAACCCAGTAACGTTAACACAAAGGATAACCCAGTAACGTTAGCACAAAGGATAACCCAGTAACACAACAACTAACCCAGTAACGTTAGCAGAAAGGCTAACCCAGTAACGTTAGCACAAAGGATAACCCAGTAACGTTAACACAAATGATAACCCAGTAACGTTAGCACAAAGGATAACCCAGTAACGTTAGCACAAAGGATAACCCAGTAACGTTAGCACAAAGGATAACCCAGTAACGTTAACACAAAGGATAACCCAGTAACGTTAGCACAAATGATAACCCAGTAACGTTAACACAACAACTAACCCAGTAACGTTAGCACAAAGGATAATCCATAAAAAAGACAAACAGTTTTATGTAGAAGATGTTAACCAACCATAACAGATACATTTTTGCAACCCAGCAAATCAAAAGTTGTTATTAATGGCTTATTACTAATTCAACAAGAATAATCATGATTAAACATGCAAAAAACCCTGTAGCTTTATTTAATAACTGTTATTAATTATGCCTTAGTAAAACCTGGCACCACCATTTCTAATAAACATGCACATACAAATGAAATATTTATAATCACTCGATATGATGAGGGGTTATTTCTCCCATCCTCTTTAATGGGAACAAATTTGCAAACAATGGCTCTCAGGTAGCCAATCCTTTCATAGATAAGCGGTGATTAATGTGTCTCTCATCGCTGGTATCTCGGTTTTTTAAACAAAACTCTGATCACCATCACTGTTTTCTTCAGTATTATTCTCATTCCTCACTGTCACGCCGAGGCTGAATTATAAAGCCCAGCATGCATCACTTCTCCACCCCGTCTCCTCCTCGCCGTCTTATCTGAGTGGCCTCCTTCAGCCCACCGCTTCCTCCTTGGCGACTTCCTCTTGGCCGCCTGCCAGAGTGCCGATCCCAGAACCTCTTGTCCGTCAGCAGAATAGCGACTGATTAATGCTTTCACTGCGGCCATTAATAAAACCGCAGAGAGGCCGCTCTTCTCTAATTGAGAGCTACAGCGATGGCTGCATTGAACCAAATGAGGAGGACATCACGGGCGGGTGTTCTGACAACCGGTGATGTAGCTGCTTCAGTGCAAGAAATACAAGCAGTGCACTTGTTTGTTTATGTGAGGGCTGCAGACCTGGAGTGTACGCACAATGTTTTATCAGATTTTATTTAGTGTCTGTTCCCATCCCGTGTGACAGCAGCTTTGGTCTTGCAGAATCATTGTGGTGCGATGATGAAGTGCCGGTGTCGAGGCCCCCGCTGGCACCGGCGGTGATCCACGGGGCCACTCAGCTGGACACGCCCTGACTCCTTGGCTCGTTGGTCCCATCCATCTCGTCTCAAACGGCGAAGGATTTCCAGCGCCGTAAAATTGTTTGTTGTCGGTGGATGAAGGGATGAGGATGCACTTAGCAGACTCAAGTTGTGAGCTTCACCTGGAGGCTCTAACCATTGATTGTGTTGAGACTGTAAGAAGTGGACGTAGTCGTTGTGTTGCTCCCGTTGGTTTGTGGACTGACGTTTTTAAAGCCTCGAGTTTGGCGATTTGGCCGTCGCCATGTTGGCTTTTTGCAACCAGTGAATAGAAAGTGACACGTATACGTCTCTGGTAGAGACCTGTCAATCACAAGGTAGCCCCGCCCTAAAGCATCCCCTGCTTCATGGTCCATAACCTCCGGTTCTGCTGAGGGTGTTAAAAGCTGTGACTTTTTATGACTTTTTATGACTTTTTATGACTTTTTTTGGCTTTTTATGACTTTTTTTACGACGTACTGTACTATGACTTTTTGTTAGTACTTGTATTACTAGTACCACTAATCTAAAGTATTAATTGAGTGTTTTCTTTGTGAACACACAGATGTGGGTAGAACTTGTAGAGATCTGGAGAGACTCTCTAGCGGCACCTCCAAATTAAAAATGTCTCAGATCCTCCTGTTGTGTTGGCATCAAGGTTTATTATCCTTTTTATAATGTACAATATACAAAAATATAGGGTACCAAAAAATTCACAGTGTCTAAAAGGCAGTGATTACAGTCTACATGACAGGTCTAACAGTACACCTGGTAAGTTGCATAGAAGGGCACAGAGCCTCACATCTCAGGGGACAGAGCTCACAACGGACCAATCAGATGACTCGCTTTCAGTGGAGGCGGAGTCTAAACCACAAACTCTTACTTCTGAATTCAATTTCTCCATCATACGCGACTCATTTGCAGCCTATAATATCGGATAGCGTCTCATGTCACCAGTGCTTACGATGAGTTCTTTTCATTCTGCTGTTAAAGGTCATTAAAGGTCACAGGAAGCCGCTCACGTCCCGGAGCTCCGCCCCCAAACAAACCTCATGGTTGGTGTGTACTGAGCTGCTGCACTTTTTTTAAACAACTATAAGGCCTTTTTTTCTTTTTTTCTTCTTAAACAAACAGTGTTAGCTTTACAATGTACAGACACATCGATGTGCTGCTCCTATATACAGATCTCGTCTCGTGCATGTACAGAACGGAAAAGCATCGCTGGGTTAGCATTCATCAATCAGGCAATAATAATAATAATAATAATAAAATATAGCTGTGAAAATGCCCTTTATAAACCAACTATAAATAGTGTCAGTTCCACCTCGGCAGGAAGCAGAGGAGCGATGCTTGAACTTATTAACATCTCGTTCATGAAATATAGAAAACAAACAAACACAAGAATCGTCTGTTTAGACCTCAGATTCATGTGTATGAAACATTTACATTATTAAAAAACCTTTGATCATTCAGAGTACACACACACACACACACACACACACACACACACACACACACACACACAGCTTTTGAAACTTCTAAGCAAGCAGAATTTAGCAAAAGTGATGTTTTGTTTCAGTGATTCTTTGTAAAAATCTCATATTTTTTATTGTTTTATATTTGTTAACATGTTTTCGTTGTTGAAGATGCAAATGTTACCGAACTGATGAATAAGAAATCAAGACAAACAAAAGCAACGTGTTCATCCACTAGAGAAACAAGAACGAACCACTAGACTACGTGTGTCTACGCTACAGGTCGTATGAAGAAGTCTACGAGCTCTAAACCATGAAGTCCAGTTGTTCTCCAGCTCACTGGTGGTATGAAGAAGTCTACGAGCTCTAAAGCATGAAGTCCAGTTGTTCTCCAGCTCACTGGTGGTATGAAGAAGTCTACGAGCTCTAAACCATGAAGTCCAGTTGTTCTCCAGCTCACTGGTGGTATGAAGAAGTCTACGAGCTCTAAAGCATGAAGTCCAGTTGTTCTCCAGCTCACTGGTCGTATGAAGAAGTCTACGAGCTCTAAACCATGAAGTCCAGTTGTTCTCCAGCTCACTGGTCGTATGAAGAAGTCTACGAGCTCTAAACCATGAAGTCCAGTTGTTCTCCAGCTCACTGGTGGTATGAAGAAGTCTACGAGCTCTAAAGCATGAAGTCCAGTTGTTCTCCAGCTCACTGGTGGTATGAAGAAGTCTACGAGCTCTAAAGCATGAAGTCCAGTTGTTCTCCAGCTCACTGGTGGTATGAAGAAGTCTACGAGCTCTAAACCATGAAGTCCAGTTGTTCTCCAGCTCACTGGTGGTATGAAGAAGTCTACGAGCTCTAAACCATGAAGTCCAGTTGTTCTCCAGCTCACTGGTGGTATGAAGAAGTCTACGAGCTCTAAACCATGAAGTCCAGTTGTTCTCCAGCTCACTGGTGGTATGAAGAAGTCTACGAGCTCTAAACCATGAAGTCCAGTTGTTCTCCAGCTCGGTGGTGGTATGAAGAAGTCTACGAGCTCTAAACCATGAAGTCCAGTTGTTCTCCAGCTCACTGGTGGTATGAAGAAGTCTACGAGCTCTAAACCATGAAGTCCAGTTGTTCTCCAGCTCACTGGTGGTATGAAGAAGTCTACGAGCTCTAAACCATGAAGTCCAGTTGTTCTCCAGCTCACTGGTCGTATGAAGAAGTCTACGAGCTCTAAACCATGAAGTCCAGTTGTTCTCTCAGCTCACTGGTGGTATGAAGAAGTCTACGAGCTCTAAACCATGAAGTCCAGTTGTTCTCCAGCTCACTGGTCGTATGAAGAAGTCTACGAGCTCTAAACCATGAAGTCCAGTTGTTCTCCAGCTCACTGGTCATATTTGATATGACCAGTGAGCTATTCAGCACTCAGTAGAATCGAGACTCGATTGGAGAATCAATCGAGTCTCTTCACAAGTTCTTTATTGTTCTTGGAAAAATTAAATAAAACTGAAGCAATAGGAAAAGACCCCCCCCCCCCCCCCCCCCCCCCCCCCCCCCCCCACCTCTGTTGCATTCAGGCACCCAAGGCATTCCCAAAGCTTTATTTACACCACCCCCCCCCCCCCCCCCCCCCCTTTGTAGAACGGTCCTGGTGAACAAAAGACGAGCGACTCGTTAGTGTTGAAGGTTCGTCTGAAATACAAACGAGGATCCAACCAGCCCTCATACCTCTTCACTCCTCTGTTGTTTTGTTGTTAGTTGTTGTTGTTGTTTGTTGTCTCAGGAACAGCTGCAGGATGTGTTAGTTAAAGGAGATCCACATCCACAGAAATGTCCATATTGTATTTAAATGTCCTGTTCATGTGTGGATCCTCGCTGTGTTCTGGTCTCAACAAAGAGTCTAAAACTCTCCACCCAGATCCCTCACATGAAGCTCTGATGAACCCAGCCCCCGCCCCCCCCCCCCCCCCCCCCCCCAAACTGGTTGCATAAGTCCCAGAATGCACCAGGACACGGCCTTGTCGTCCAAACATCTCCTAAATGGAAAGTTCCAGAAACACAAACCCAACCATGCGGGGAGCGACCAGAGGTTCAGTTATGTCACCGTGGCTTTGGGGGGGTCGGCAGGTCGGAGGTTCGGGGGGTCTCAGCTGTTGTTGTTTTGGTTGTAGGTCCTTGCAGGGCGAGGGGGAGGAGTTTGGGCTGGTAGTCGTACTTTGCGAGCGCGGCGGGTAGTAGGTTGGTGGTGTAGACGTTGGTCTGCTGCAGCGGCGTCGGGTAGAAGTTGGATCGATCGTCTGGCAGCAGGTTGTTCTTGTTGAGCGTCTGGAAACAAAGAAGGGTCAAAGGTCACACAACAATAAACCATGTTTCTACTGAAGGAAAAAGGACAAGTAAAGCTTCTATATTATATTCTTATTATAAATAAAGCGTTCATCAGCCAGAAGATGGATACAAAGCAGTCATTAGAGAGAGGAGGAGGAGAGGAGAGGGAGAGAAGAGGAGAGGAGTGAGGAAGAGGAGAGAGAGGGAGAGGAAGGAGAGGAGAGAGGAGGCAGTGGAGAGGAGCCGGAAGAGGGAGAGGAGAGGAGAGAGAGAGAGGAGAGGGAGGAGGAGAGGAGGGAGGAGAGAGAGGAGGGAGGAGAGGAGAGGAGAGGAGAGAGGGAGGGAGGAGAGGAGGAGAGATAGGAGGAGAGAGAGGGAGGAGAGGAGAGGAGAGGAGAGAGAGAGAGAGGAGAGGATGAGGAGAGAGGGAAAGCGAGAAGAGAGAGAGAGAGAGAGGGGAGTAGAGGAGGGAGGAGAGAGGAGGAGGGGAGGTGAGGAGAGGAGGGAGAGAGGGAGGGAGAGGAGAGGGAAGGAGAGAGAAGGAGAGGAGAGAGAGAGGGAGAGAGGAGAGGAGGGGAGAGAGGAGAGGGAGGGTATTGAGGAGAGGGGGAGAGGAGAGGAGAGGAGAGAGAGGAGGGAGAGAGGAGAGGAGAGGAGAAAGGAGAGGGAGGAGAGAGGGGAGAGAGTTAAGAGGAGGGAGGGAGAGGAGGAAAGGGAGGGAGAGAGGAGATGAGAGGAGAGGAGAGGAGAGAGGAGAGGGGAGGGAGGAGGAGAGGGAGAGAGGGAGAGGAGAGGGAAGAGAGATAGGAGAGGAGAGAGGAGGAGGGAAGGAGAGGAGAGGAGGAGCATGGAGAGAGGGAGGAGAGGAGAGAGAGAGGGGAGGGAGGGAGGAGAGGAGAGGAAGAGGGAGAGAGGGATGAGAAGGAGGAGAGGGAGGGAGATGAGGAGGAGGGGAGTAGGGAGGGATGGGGGAGAGGGAGGGGGAGAGAGGAGAGGGAGGGAGAGGGAGAGGGATGGGGGAGGGGAGGGAGGAGAGGAGAGGAGAGGAGGGAGAGAGGGAGTGAGGAGGAAGGGAGAGGGGGAGGAAGGGGAGGAGGGGAGAGGAGGAGGGAGGATGGGAGAGAGGGAGAGGAGAGGAAGGGAGGAGGAGAGGAGGGTGAGGGGAGGGGGAGGAGTGATGGAGAGGGAGAGAGGGAGGAGATGAGAGGAGGGAGATGAGGAGTGAGGGAGGAGAGGGAGTGGAGGAGAGAGGAGGAGGGGAGGAGGAGGGGAGAGGAAGAGGATGGAGAGGAGAGGGAGTGAGAGGGGGGAGGAGAGGGGAGGGGAGGGAGACGAGGAGGGAGAGGATGAGGAGGGAGAGAGGGAGGAGAGAGAGGAGAGGAGGGAGAGAGGACGAAGGAGGGAGGAGAGAGGTAGGAGGGAGGAGAGGAGGGTAGAGGGAGGAGAGGAGGAGGATGAGGAGGGAGAGAGTGGAGGGCGCGGATGCGGAGAGCGGATTGGCGGCGGCTGCGAGGCGGCGCGGCTGGGGAGGGAGGCGCGGGGGAGGCGGGCGAGAGGCTGGTCTTCTCGTATCGGTCGTGCGTGCTTGTCTCGCTGTCTCGCTGCTCAACACGGCTCTCATTTCGTGCTTCTCTGTCTCGCTTCTGCTCCTCTCTTCTCTCGTTCGTCTCTTGCTTGGCTCTCTGTTCTGCTCTTCTCTCGATCTGCTCTCTTTCGTCTTCGCTTCGTCTTCTTTCTTCTCGTCTCTGCTCGGCGCGCTTGCTTCCGTAGCTTGGTCTTCTGTCGTCTGTGGCTTCTCTTCACTTGTGCGTTCTCGCGTGTCTGTCTCTCTTATCTTCTGCGTTCTCCTTTCTCTTGCGTTGTACTTTTCCCGTTCCTTGTCTCTGTTCTCTCTTTCTTCTCTTGGCTCTTTCTGTCTGCTCGTTCTTCCGTTCTTTCGTCTCGTTTTCGTCTCTTTCCTTCTGTATCGCTTTCGCGCTGTTTCTTGTCGTTCTGCTCTGTCTTCTTGCTTCTCTTCTCTTCTCCTTCTTCTCTCTTTCTTTGTTTCGCCCTTCTCTGGCTTCTTCTTGCTTTCTTCGCTTCTCGTCTCTCTCTTTCTCTCTTGTTTTCCCATTTCCTTTCCTTTCGTTCTTCGTGCGTTCTCTTTTGTTTCTTATTTTTTTTTTCTCCTGCTTTTGTACTTGCATGCTAGCTTTCTTTTTCTTGTGTGTCGCTTATTTTTTTTTTCTCTTTTCTTTTCTGACTCTCGTCGATCGATCTCTGGATTCTTGCTGTGCTGGAGGCAGGGGAGGTCTCTCTCTTTCTTTTAGTTTCTTCGGCTTCGTGTGGTCGCGCTTCGCGGAGAGGCCTTAGAGAGGATCGTGGACTTCTGTGCGTTTTTGAACTTCTTTCCGTGTTGTGTACTCTTTCGTTGCTCTCTTTCTTTTTTTCCTTTGTTGCTTGTGTCTGGGTTGTCGTGCTGTTCGCTCCCTTGTCCAGAACTTTCTCTTCTTCTTGGCTTCTTTTTATGCTCTCTTTTCTTTTTTACTGCTGCTTTTTTTGCTTCTCGTTTTCTTTCTTTGGAGGATGAGGGGAGGGGCGAGGGGGGGATGGGGAGCTCGTCCTTCGCTTCTCTTCGCTCGCTTCCATCTATTTATCATTTGACTCTCGGTTCTTTTTCGGTCCTCTCTTGCTTTCTTTCGTCTATTTAGCTGGTCGTTCTTTTAGATTATCTTTTGTTGCTTCTTCTTTTGGTCTTGTTGTCCTAGTGCTATTGCTGCTTTTTGGTGTTTGTTTCGTTTTGTGTTGCGTTGCGTTCTTTCCGCTTTTCTGTTTTTAGTTTTAGCCTGGTCGTGCTCTTCTTAGCGTTCTTCTCGTCTTATTTTATTTTGTTCCATTCTTACGTTCTTCTCTCTTCACGACTCTCTTCGCTGCGTCTGCAGTAGCACTGACGTGTATCTTCAACCATAATAATACCAGGTACTCGAACCACTCTACTACTTGCATTCTCCGACTTCTCCCTCCTACTACTTCTCCTCATGATGGATCTGGTCCTTAGAGGACTTTAGATTTACAGTTCATAAACTCAAGAGCACAGAGAGAACGTGATTGAAATCAAAACCCCAGATGGTTATAGACAAGACATAGTCTCGTTAAATAAAAGACTTTGCCAGCGTTCTTTCTGTAACAATGTAAACTAATATGAGTAATATGTTGCCACACAGTGAATACAACACCTCCAGTAGCC
This sequence comes from Leptoclinus maculatus, assembly GCA_032191485.1. Taxonomy (NCBI): domain Eukaryota; kingdom Metazoa; phylum Chordata; class Actinopteri; order Perciformes; family Stichaeidae; genus Leptoclinus; species Leptoclinus maculatus. Next base: position 16,736 of record JAVDOI010000518.1, read on the forward strand.
CTCAAGGCTCGAAGTGTATCATAACCAAAGCAAACCAATTTAACCACTTTAATTTTAGTTCAATGGTCAAGCATACACAATGCACTAATATAACACGGGATGGGCGGCGCTGTAAATAAAAAAACAAAAGTCTAAAACCCCCTACATTTTATTCTAATGCTAATTGTTATTTTTTTTCTGTAGAGTCTCCTGTAAGAGCCGAGGCAGGAGGTGAAACATACTTTCCAGAGGAAGCATTAGACATTAATTCCATGCTACCAAATCCATCCTGAAACGCCGGTCGGCGGCTGGGGAAACCGAGGGCAAGAGCAACGAAATCCCAGTTAGAGGAGCTGAAACACTCGGTGGCCGGCAAGCCGAGATCGGCCCCGGAGGAGAGAGACGGGCCCGTGGTGGTTCAACGAGCGTGACATCGGCTGGATTAATGAGGTCACATCCTCTCCACAGCACCACGACGGCTGTCAGCAACCAACAGCAACAAACAATAAGAGCTACACAACGAGAGGCAAAGACACACTTACCATGGTCCTGACATGCAGATACACCCGTGAGCAAAAAACAAAAAAAATAAGCAAAAAAACACAACCGTAGGGACACGTGAGGACAAACCGTGTGGACACCGTGTGGACACCGTGAGGGACAACCGTGAGGGACAACCGTGAGGACACCGTAGAGGACACCGTGTGGGACACCGTGAGGACACCCGGTGTGGACACCCGTGAGGACACCGTGAGGACACCGTGAGGACACCGGTGAGGGACAACCGTGAGGACAACCCGTGAGGGACAACCGTGTATGTACGACCGTGAGGGACACCGTGTGGACCACCGTGAGGACAACCGTGTGGACACCGCTGAGGACACCCGTGAGGACAACCGTGAGACACCGTGTGGACACCGTGAGGACACCCGTGTGGACACCGTGAGGACAAACCGTGAGGACACCGTGAGAGACAAACGTGAGGACACCAGTGTGGACACCGTGAGGACACCTACCACACCGTGAGGACGACCAGTGTGGACAAACCGTGAGGGACAACCGTGTGGACCACACACAAAAACGACCCCAATTAAAAACCGTGAGGGACTACACGTGAGGAAACCGTGAGGACACCGGAGGGACACAACGACCGTGAGGGACACACCGTGAGGACAACCGTGTGGACAACCGTGAGACACCACACCCGTGTGGAAACCTGGAGGGACACCGTGTGGGACAACCGTGAGGACACCGTTGAGGACACCGAGAGGACACCGTGTGGACACCCGTAAGGGACACCGTGTGGACACCGTGGGACACCGTGTGGACACTATAAGGACACTGTGTGGGACACTATAAGACAACCGTGTGGACAACTGTGTGGACACTATAAGGACACCGTGTGGACACTGTGGGACACTATAAGGACACTGTGTGGACACTGTGTGGACACTATAAGGACACTGTGTTGGACACTGTGTGGACACTGTGTGGACAACTATAATGACACTGTGTGGACACTGTGTGGACACTATTAAGGACACGATAAGGACACTGTGTGGACACTATAAGGGACCTGTGTGGACACTGTGTGGACACTATAAGGACACTGTGTGGACACTGTTGGGGACACTATAAGGACCTACTGTGTGGACACTATAAGGACACCGTGTGGGGACACTGTGTGGACACTATAAGGACACTGTGTGGACAACTATAAGGGACCAAACTGTGTGGGACACTGTGTGGACACTATAAGGACACTGTGTGGACACTGTGTGGACACTATAAGGACACTGTGTGGACACTATAAAGGGACACCGTGAGGACACTGTGTGGACACTATAAGGACACTGTGTGGACACTGTGTGGACACTATAGGACACCGTGTGGACATCCGTGTGGACACTATAAGGACACTGTGTGGACACCTGTGTGGACACTATAGAGGACCCTGTGTGGACACTGTGTGGACACTATAACAAGGTTCATGGTAGATTTAAAAAAGAAAGTGATGCATATTCAATATTTAAAAGTGTGACCTGAACCCCTCCAGAGACCATGGTCTGGTTTAGGCGACTGGGTAGAGCTGCAAAGCTGCTTTCCTTAAATGTGTTCAACCAAACGAGTACTTCACTTCTCTTCGTCTCCTCCCCCTTCCTTGACTTGGTCTTTAATCGTCGGCCCTTACCGACAGTACTCCCGATATCTCATGGTCTCATTTCCGTCGGCGTCTTTGTGTAACAGACCCTCCTTCTATCACCCTCGGACGTTTGTGTTCTTCCAGTTTAGCAATGAGGAAGAGTTAAAAGAGGAGATGTCACGCCTCATGCTTTAGGATGAGAATTACAATCCTGCTGTTATTGAGAAGATAATCAATAAAAGACCAGAAACAAATGCTCTCTATCTGGGAAAAGCGCCCCCTGTGGGGACTACAGTGGTCGTGTCTCTGACCACCAGACTCCCAGTTATGTATACATATACTACATATATACATATATATATACATATATATATAACATATATACATATATAACATATATATATACATATATATATACATATATATATAATAATATACATATATACTATATATACATATATATATACATATATATATACATATATATACATATTATATATATTATACATATATATATATATGTATATATATATATATATATTATTATATATATGTATATATATATGATATATATACATAACATATATACATATATATATACATACATTACATATGTATATATATATGTATATATATGTATATATGTATGTATATATGTATATATATATATAACAATATATATATATATATATGTTATATATGTATATATATATACATATAAAATAATATATATATATATGTATATAATATGATTATATTGTATTATATATATGTGTATATATGAATGTATATATGTATGTATAATGTATATATATATATGTATATATGTATATATATATTATATATATATGTATATATGTATACATATATAACATATATGTATGTATATATATATATGTATATGTATATTATCTATATATTTACCTATATGTACTATGTATATATATAAATATACACCATATATATATATTACAATATACCCTACCTATACATCAAAACCACAGCACACATCTCACAAACACCATACACCACACACCACACTCTCGCCCTCTCCCACACCTCCCACACCCCACCCACTCAGCCCACACACACGCACACACACACACACAAAACATAAATATACATCACACTCGAATACACGACACCACATAAAACACACATCACATACATAACTTCACCACACTTACTCCGCGCAATACCACACACCATCATATCCACCAACACACATGACACCCACACACCCCCACACAGACATACACACATGCAAACACATCACATACACACTCTACACAACTCCACCATCACACCATACACATACACAACACTACAAACGAAACACTCACCCACACACACACACACCCCACCCAACACACACACCAGCACACACACACACATAACACACACTACGACACACACGCCTCAACCCACACACACCACCCACCCACACAACCACACAAACTCACACCACGACACACGGAACACTCACACAGACACACACTATGTATACACAACACATACACTCAGACAACACATCACATTGCACCAGACACACACCCACATGAAACACACATCATAGCCACCTTCACATGACACATAACCCATCGCAAAAACCACAGCATTATACCACACAAGCCTCAATCCTTGCCGCTTAACGTCACTGATATCATCTCCCGCACCCTTAACTCTCCCCCGCGGACTCAACTCATACCACTACCCGGGGAACAGCCAGCACAAATGAGCTAGCATTTAGGGGAGATGTCCCACACATGTTTACCAATGCAGGATACAAACCGTTTTAGGTGTATTAGTAAGTCTAAATCTGGGACTGATGAGAAGTGAAAGAAGCCCTAACATCAATCCATAACAAAAGAAGTCGTAACAAAACCGCCAGAGGCCACGGAGCCACTAAACAACACTCTACCAGCCTACCTCCATAGACTCGCCCCACCCCCCATACACCCCACCTCCCCTGCTCACCCGTCCTCTCTTTCCTCACCTTCTCCCTTAGCGTCTCCATCCCCTTGCCCCTCCAGCACACCAACATCGACAGACTCCACAAACCCTGTTATACAGGTAGCAAAGTTATACTGCTGTCATATTAAAAGAAATCTAATTAACGACGTTAAAAAAATTAAATAATGGACGGTATGCGTCGTAGGTGTTCAATCACGCACCCTCCCCCAGTTAACAATAGATGCCGTCCGATACAACTATACTATCTCGCGCGATATGCCTTAGATTCCCGACCATAAAAACATCCAAAATACACGTTAATAGCTGACTTGAGTTTTATATGGCATCTGGGAAGTGGGTGTCGCCCATGGTGTCTCCAACTACGTCTTTACACAGATTATTTACATGATGCAAACAAATATAAACAATAAATAAACTAATGACGCTCGCCGCGCCCTGGTGAGGTGATTTAAACCCCTGGCAGGTTGAAAGAGCAGGGAACAAATACAAACATAACAGAAGTAAGAGTAGATAAGTAAGAAGTAACTCTGGACAGTCAGCTGGTAGGCATTTAAGGACCCTCTTTACTGGGACCCTTTGCACTAAGAAGTGGAGCAAAGTCCTCCACGTAGGTGAATGTGAACGCACAGCTGAGCGATGGAGACGGGAGGTGGAAGGGTCAAATGGGAGCCATTAATTAAAGGGCCGCACTACGTATGTTAGTGAGCATGCTGGGAAGGGCTGGATATGGGTTTTTGTATAAAGTGAGGAAAATATAAAGAACATGAGCATGAATTCATCTTCTGTAGCTCCGAGATCATCTCTGGAGAGGCTCATCAGCTTCGCCATTGAGATAAAATGCAAAAAAGCAAAAAACGAAATAAAAGGGCTTCTCCAAATAAAACATGAAATCACTTCTGAACCTTCTGGCTTTTAAATCTGAAACATTTTACAGTTTGTTTGTGCACGTGGAGTAACACCAAGTTTCTTTCTATTATCTTCTCTATTACTTTTATTATTTTAAAAAGGAACAGGTGTCACAGAATTTTTCAACATAGCAAAAAACACGCCCCCCCCCCAAACCAAACCTGGGCAGATATGAAATTAGAATAAAGACAAAAATAATCATCATTTATAGTATTCATAATCCAATTACTGTTTTTGGATCAGTTGTATTAATAAGCAAATACTTTTCGTTTTTAAGAAATATATTTGATCTTACAAGAAAGTCATTCATGTTTTCTTATTTGTACTTGTTTAATGGGTTTGGTGTTGTATTACCAGCCACATTCCACTGTTCTCTGTGAGGGTCTCCTCAATCATCAGAGGCATCGAGGTCCTCTCAACCATAGACCCAATGCAAAACACGGACATGAGGACAAGGGGACAGGGACAG